>JAVTVY010017113.1:0-65766 GCA_036873755.1 Hanleya hanleyi | reverse complement strand
ACCCAAACACACCCCTACATAGCACCCAAAATGCCTGTTTTCTATGCTACGGCCAGACTGCGCATGCGCAGACTATTGAACACGGACGAACCATTAGCCCAGTCGGATGCTGCTGCACGAGAGCTTCAAAATAAGACCTCACTCGACCCCATTGGACCACCAGGGACTCACCTAGACTCCAACATGTCCACCCCGTATGGCCCTATACATCCATAGCCATGCAGTATAGGCCTATGGGCCTACCCAGGCCTGGGTGACTTTTTTCAAAAATTTCACCGATTCGCTCCGCAACACTTCCTATCGTGTTCTAAATGACGAGACGAGTAAAACGAGACCCCACAACCCTACCGCAAATGTATATAAGTACGTTTCCCAGGGGGATAAACATTGAACCTATACCCCAGTATGGGACTATATGGGGCTCGGTGACTTTTTTCAAAAATTTCACCGATTCGCACGGTGACACTTCCTATCATGTTCTAAATGACGAGACGAGTAAAACGAGACCCCACAACCCTACCGCAAATGTATAGAAGTACGTTTCCCAGGGGGACAAACATTGATCCTATACCCTCAGTATGGGACTATATGAGGCTATATCGTACTTTTTCAAAAATCTCACCGATTCGCACGGGGACACTTCCTATCATGTTCTAAATGACGAGACGAGTAAAACGAGACCCCACAACCCTACCGCAAATGTATAGAAGTACGTTTCCCAGGATGGTCCTATACCTCCCATACCCCATAGGCATTTTCCCGTAATTTAGGATAAAGTCCGTATTCCGTATTTTTTCAGGAAAATTTTTACATACACCCACCCTGGAACTAGGGGAGATAACTCTATTGATAGACAAGCCCCGTTAAGCCCGTCGACCTATATACCCCTCATACCCCATATAGGCATTTTCCCAGGTTTTTCGATAAAGTCCGTTTTCCGTTTTTTTTTTTTTCAGGAAAAACTTTACATGCACCCACCCCATTGCCTGAATGCCTCTTCACCTAGGCTTCACTTTGATACCTCACTCGACCCCATTGGTAGCTCCCCTAGCTCCAACACGGCTATTTGCATACCCTTGGGCCACCGCGCATGCGCAGAATGCCGCTATTTCAACCCCACATCCAGTCCATTAGATGCCCCTTCATGAATGCTTCACATTGTTACCGCACTCGACCCCATCGGTCCACTAGGGGCTCCCCTAGCTCCAAAAAGGCTATTTTCATACCCTTCGGCCACCGCGCATGCGCAGAAGGCCGATAGTTCAACCCCACACCCAACCCATTAGATGCCCCTTCATGAATGCTTCACTTTGATACCTCACTCGACCCCATCGATCCACTAGGGGCTCCCCTAGCTCCAAAACGTCTATTTCCATACCCTTCGGCCGCCGCGCATGCGCAGAATGATATTCCTACCGCACACCCAACCCATCAGATGCCCCTTCACGAATGCTTCACTTTGATACCTCACTCGACCCCATTGGACCATTAGGGGTTCCCCTACATCCCAACACGGCTATTTTCATACCCTTGGGCCACCGCGCATGCGCAGAATGCCGATAGTTCAACCCCACACTCAGCCCATCAGATGCCCCTTCACGAATGCTTCACATCGATACCTCACTCGACCCCATTGGTCCATTAGGGCTCCCCTAGCTCCAAAACGTCTATTTCCATACCCTTCGGCCACCGCGCATGCGCAGAATGCCGATAGTTCAACCCCACACCCAGCCCATTAGATGCCCCTTCACATAAGCTTCACTTTGATACCACACTCGACCCCATCGGACCCTTAGGGGCTTCCCTAGCTCCAACACGGCTATTTTCATACACTTCGGCCACCGCGCATGCGCAGAAGGCCGATAGTTCAACCCCACACCCAGCCCATTAGATGCCCCTTCACATAAGCTTCACTTTGATACTTCACTCGACCCAATCGGACCATTTTATCTAGGGACTACTTTTTCTCCGCAGAAGCTTTTTCCCCGAGACCGAATCACCGCCAAAACCACGGCCAAACCGCATCACCGCGCATGAATACATTTTTATTTTTTTTATTTTTTTGCCGGAACTTTTTTTTTTTTTTCTGCCGGAACTATGCACTCATTGACCTTTGGTGAGAGAGAGAGAGAGAATTATTAGGTTTAGCGTCACAGCCGCCATCTTTTCCCACCTCCCACACGACACACAAACAGGCCGCCATCTTGTCCCACCTCCCACACGACACACAAACAGGCCGCCATCTTGTCCCACCTCCCACACGACACACAAACAGGCCGCCATCTTGTCCCACCTCCCACACAACACAAAAACGGACCGCCATCTTGTCCCACCTCCCACCACACAGGCCACGCCCCCTCATCACGCATGCGCACCCCCTCAATTGTGACGTCAAAACACACAAATTGACCTCTATGACCTCTACATCCGGGGGGAATGTACACTTAAATGCTCGCTGTATACTACTTCCGCAGCAAAAACACACTTCAATTCACCCTGGTCAGATAGGACTGAGAATTCGCGACTTCACCATGCACTCTTAACCCTTTTCGTGTAAAATATGATAACGATTTGATATTTTCGATCGAAATCTTGACTGAACCGATGAAAAAGATTTGAGCAATACAACAGGTGAATGCATAGGTCACTGGAGGGTCAAATCTTGATTTGTTTTTGCACCTGGAACCCTGTTCTAGATACCCTTGATTCAACAGGAAGACATAGACCGGGAATCCCATATGCCTACACCATCTTTTCCGAAACAGATACCGAAAACACGTGGTTTGAAAATACGATATTTATTGGATAGAAAGAAAGTCATTCAACAAAAAGACTTGGTGAAAACAATAGACACCCTCAAATAACAACCTTGAACAAGGGATAGTCTTGTCATATTAAAGAATATTTCGGTCTGCAAGGTGTGATTTGCAAACCGTATTGTACAAATTTTGTGTTCTATCCGAATGTGACAAAACTCACTTTCGAATGAGGACCAACGGATTTATCAATCAGCTGGAAAATGATGACAAGTTATATCGGTGATTAGGCCTGTGAAGGATGGTCAGGTCAGCTGATCACCTTTCAATGGGGAAGTCTTCAGGGCAATGAGTGTTTACGGGTGATATTGCTCATCGCCATAAATCATCCTAAAAGCCATCTGTTGCCATTTAACCCTATCTGGCCTGGGCTTTTGGGGACGTTTCCTGGGCCGGGGAGGGGGGAGGGAGGGCTCTAATTATTTTCTTACCCCTTGAGCTAGGAGGCTGAAACTTGCCACACCATACCCTTGGGTCAAGCTCTACCAGAAAATGTAAACAAAAATCCAAGATGGCCGCTTCGATGACGTCACAGTGACGTCATTTTCAAAGACGACATTTTTTGGTCGATTTTTCAGTCAGATTTTCCGATTTGTTTATTTATGCAATTTCTCCGCAAAAACTGCATGATAAATTAGTAAATATTAATGTGATGTGAAATAAAATAGTTTTTGTCCACTTTTCATACCGGAAATCTTGAAGAAATATGACGAAAAAATCACATTTCTGGTACCCCACGTGGTCGCCATCTTGAATTTACCCATGATCCTCTGCTCGGGGGATTATGCAAACAGGCTCAAAATGACCCCAATATGATAAACTATGAAGTCACGGAGTTTTATCTCTCCATTTTTTGTCGTTCCGGAGATAGCGCAAAATGTTTGGTAGGTTAGGAGTCATTTCCCCCACCCCCCGGCCCCCTCCCCTCGGGACCAGGTAGGGTTAAAGGTGATGATGGAATAAGGTGATGGCTATGACTCAGCACCTTATAACTCATCACTTTTTCTGCATGCAGTGTTAAACTTTTATTATCATTGGTCAGTTTTGAACCCGCATAAATATATTGTTATTCCTGAAACGGACTCCTGATTTACCTATGTACAATGGCCTTAAACCAGTTGTTCCACATATTAGTTTAACATAAACTAAGATAAACGTAACTCCGAAGATTGAAGTCATGGGTTTAAGAGATGTGATCTTAAATGAAAATCTATTAATTCTGTTTTCTGTCTACTGTTTGTTACCGTCGACACAGAAATGTGCTTGGATACAATGAAAACTGTATCCGAGATTCCGCAAATCAATGATTCAAGATTTTCACATTTAAAACACGACATTTCGTCGTACCATAATAAACTTTTATACATAAAGGGTATATGCTGGACTAAAATACTTAAATAAATTCATCTTTACACAAACACATTGCTTGGCAGTTTCATCCCGGCAGCGATAAAGTTTTGAGCATGAATGGATTGAAGACACATTTGTAATTATTTCATGGTGAAGAACCTTTGAAGATTCTCCACATGTCTATCGAACGTTTTTCCATGATGTCGTCTAAATGAATGACATAAGCAATAGAGACTGTGCACTGAAGTCACCAGTTTTAGAACGACTTTCCAGGAGCTCCTACTCATGATGGAATTGCAGATGAATTTTTTTCACTCAAAATTCTTGAAACTCTGTCTCCATATGGAGAAGAGTGAGTGGTGGGAGCAGGTGCACCTATTTTTAGGAAATGTCATACTAATGATGGCGACTTTATGAAATGGCAACACGTCTTCATTCTTGAAGTCACCAGTTTTAGAACGACTTTCCAGGAGCACCTACACATGATGGAATTGTCCGCTATTGCAGATGGGGTTTTTTGCTCAAAATTCATGATTTCTTGGCATTAATCCTATGAATTCCATATGGGGAAGAGGGAGGGGTGGAAGGTGGTGCACCTATTTCCTAGAAAAGCCCTACTAAAGGTGGCGACTTTCTGAATGAAAGAGTTGTGGCGACAAACTATTTGTTCTCGTTACGAATCACCTGCTCCGCTGTGTAGATGTGACATAGGTGGCGACTTTCTGAATGAAAGAGTTGTGGCGACAAACTATTTGTTCTCGTTACGAATCACCTGCTCCGTTTTGTAGATGTGACATTGTTGTATATGTCTGACACACTTTGTGTTGTGTTGACCTTAACTGGAGATTTTTTGTGAAACGGGGAATTGAAAAAAGTGTTTTATACATAATTTTATTCATGGATAATAAACCATGGATATCTGATATCATAAGCTAAATTGTAATATATATATCCAAATGTAGTACATGTTACATATAAACACATGCAACTCATTAAATTTACAACGTCAAAATAGCCGCTATAAGAATGGCTCAGCCTCGGCCATTCATCGCCGGCATTATCGAAAACTGTTGACCGCTTTTCTCTTGCAAGAAAACTAGAAAACTATGTGTATGTATACTCTGGTGGAGGTTTTTGGGGGTTTTTTCTTTTTAAATTTGGTACTAATATTGTTACATGATTAGGTCTTTAGATCGTGGACGCGGTATTTTTTAAATGGACAACGACTGAATATTGAATGACGGACAAGACGCTTATATTGTAACGAAGGGTGGCTAATGACAGGCCGATAGTTGCAGGCAGATCGATTCTGAGTCCCATCCATTAACTGTCTCGCTGCTGGAGGCCACACGTAGTGCATGGCCGCAGTGTAGCGTGCTGCATGCCCACCATGTCATGACGTAATCTCCGCCTTGGCCGCAAATGGCCTTGGCTTGATGAGCAAATCAGTCTGCCTACATTGTTATATTCTCCACGTCATGTACATTATAAGTACGATTATTATAAGTAACTATGTGCCAATATCTTATATATCAGTGCCACCCCGCTTCCTATGTTACATGTCGCCGATCATGATGGTCTTGTGATACACTACATCGTCCTTCATAGGGCGCAGAAAAGAGTTTCTGTACGCATGCGAGGCTCTCATATGGCAGTAATACACTATCACATATATCCCCGCTGGTCATAATAAAGGTTGATGTGACTATCGGTTGTACTATGTGCCAATATGCCACCCCGCTTCCTATGTTACATGTCGCCGATCATGATGGTGTTGTGATACACTACATCGTCCTTCATAGGGCGCAGAAAAGAGTTTCTGTACGCAAGAGTTTCATGTGAGGCTCTCATATGGCAGTAATACACTATCACATACCCCCGCTGGTCATAATAAAGGTTGATGTGACTATCGGTAACTGTATATGAAAAAACAATCGCAAGGATATCAGCGACAAAATTGTGTATAAAAACGCCCAACCTATCAAAGCTATGTAGGATACTGGACCTAAATTAGTTGATAAACTACTCTCACCCCAAAAATTAAAATTACGAAAAAATACCTCCAGTTCGGACCTTTTAAATTGTATAACATTCTCAACTGAAAGAGGATTAAATATTCTTTGTTCGAAGAGAATGTCTGGAGGATTTACAGAAATACTGCTTGGATAAGGTGATCGCCAGCTCGTTCTCTTTGTCATTTACACCGAATCCGGGAGGGCGCCTAGAGTTACCTTGCTGGATATTGTCTACCTCCAATATTGAAGAAGAACTACATAAACATACGCCTTTTATTAGCAATTGAACTTCGAAGTGCTCTCTTAAAAAATCAAAAAGAAAACAAATTCCTGGTTTTAAAATTAAAATCAGCAGGGCAAATCCCCCATCATGCAAAGATTTGGACAATCCCACTAGCCAAAAATACGAAACAGTGGAGTGAGACCATACAATTTCATACACATTTGGAATCGGTGGTAACTGTCATGCGAAATAGGTTGATTGATTATTGACGCGGAAATTATTTTACGAACGACGGCTGAATATTGAATGTCGGATCTGACGCTTGCTATTCCACTCACAGAATAGATTTGGATGCAACTTGGATGCAACATGTCTCTCCTAGGTCTATTGTCATACTTGTACAAGTAATTATTCAAGGTTTTAATCTTGACCCTGTTTGAACTAAAAACGTCAGTGGTGCAGTTACTTCACCAGACGCGCAACAGGCGAGACTACCAGGGCTATTGGAGATTGTATATATCCACACTGTTTGGTTTCTTCGATTCTCACCGGAGCCAATATTGTCAGGTCTGATGTTTCACAATGTATGGATAATCGGTTTCTTTCGTGGTCATCAAACTCTTCCGTACATTCCAGCAAGAGTATATCAACATCCAGTGGCACAAAGGACAAGCCCTCCTGACCAGCCTTATTTTTGCCATGTCGAAACTTTATCACGAAGTGGAAACCCATCGGAACCTAGTAGCATCCGGTCTGACAGGTGTGAGGATATAAGTTGACGGTCTGATAGTGCGGTGAGTTGCAACGAGTAATAGAGATAACCCCAAAGCGGTCAGTGATAGACGATTTCAATGCCAAGAAATCGGCTTTCAAAATTCCATAATGTTGTTGCTGATAGAGAATGGCGCCGGGTTTTTCCTTAGATGCATTTGTATGTATCGATATAATGTGTTTCAAAGGGTCCAGCCCATCGAGTAATTCGCACTACTTTCGCTTCATCTCGACTGAAAGCGCTTGTCAAAAATCGAGATTTTCTGGATAGAACAGCGTCAGATGTGGAGTGCATGCTTGCTGAATTGTTAGGAAACTGGAACTCAGAATCGGTATGCCTTCAAATGGATTAAAAATTTCACCATTTGTGATTAGACAATATCGTGAGAAGAATAATAAAATGAAACTTAACCCATGTAATTGGTATCTAAAGATATGTGCCTAATGTGTTATAATTTAAACATTTGTTAATTTATTCCTTCATAGAACTGAATGTCGGTAAGCGCAGACCTCGTAACTTGTACGAATGGATTAGACAACCGCGCCTGGTGTATTTCAACACTGCATGAAGGACTGCCTAGAAGGGCTGTGGGATGAAGTATGTCTCCTCTATTTAAAAGACATCGTCGTCTACAGCAGAACATTCGAAGAACATGTGGAGAAGAGTGAAAATGTTTTTCAGAGAACAATGGAAGGGCAGAAGGGGAGCAGGCCCCAACGTATCAGAACACTTGGTGAACTGGTGAATGTCCTAGCCGGAGCTCTCAGCAAGCATATCCGGAATCAAAATGTTTTTTTATCATACATCTAATTACATAATCCTTCCGGTATCAGTACGTTATTAGACACTCACAGTACATTCAACATCGGCTCGATCAGTTTTTGACAGTTTTTCTCAGTCGTCGAGAAATAAAAGAGCGAAGAGATTGATCATCAGATCTCATCTACAACAGCCCTTGTCAGTCTTACTTATACAACAGCCCTTGTCAGTCTTACTTACACGCTCCTGATTGGTGAGAACAGAGATTATTACGTAGTTTATAACTAGGTAAGGAAGAAAGTATTTTAAACAGCAGCAAAATCAGTTTTATCATTGACAACGCATATTTTGAATAAATCAATAAATGATATTTCAATATTAGTTGTTATTAATAAACATTATAAAAGGGATGAATACTCCACATTCGAATTCCTTCCTAATAATTTACCTCATCCACTCACCCCTTTCCATTCAACTGCCCTCAGTACACCGCCAAGTCAATGATATTTTGGGTTTTCACAGAGACTGCTCGACTTGCAGTTTTTAATCTTTAGGGTATTTTCCATGGATTTAACTATCGTGGAGTAACTTTTAAATGTTGCGTGTGAGTACCGGTATGATTAAAACTAATGTCTAAAAGGATTTAATCACAATGTATATATTCAAATGTATGTCTGAAATGTAGTTACATGCTGGTACATAATTAATCCACACACGCTGAGTCAACATTGTCCATACAACAGTATTTTACTGTTTCCTGATTCCTGTTCCAGTCAATAAACCCAATCCCTGATGACATTTTATTTCCCTTACAATCACGTGATGACGTTTGCTTCCATTCATTTGATCATCTACATAGCAGGTGTCAATTACCCTGAAATACAACATCGCTTATATAACACGACATTAATTTGTCAACGCACTCTACAGGTTCCGCAAGGCACGACATCCTGTAAGTAACCCGACGCATCAATGTGAAGGGACTTACAAGTCCGACTGCCAATCCACGGATCACGTGTTGACAATTGAATTGATATCGTGTTACATGAGGGAGGTGGCAGATAATTAAATATCATCATTATCAATCCATGTGAGATTTGTCATCGATGTGCATTGCATCACGGGATAGAGATGGGGAAAATACGTCATCATGTTCCAGGCCTAAATGTGTTGCTGCGCTCGTTAAAGAGATATGAGCTGACGTGACCGCGTGACGACATAATAGCGATTCCACAGACCAGCTATCAGTCTCTAATCTTGCTCTAAAGCCGTACAACGTTATAGCCAGTGAAGCATTTCATAATATGATTTATTAATGTAAAAGGATTATACAAAATATCAAGCCTGAGGTATTTAATATCAATCCCGAAAGTTATTACATCGGTGCCTTCCTTCATTTCTGTAAAATTCATATTTTACCTCGAGCAAAATTTCCAACATATTCTAATGGAACCTAGGTCCTCCAACGAAAATAACCTTGGGAGAAATTCGAAGGGTTAATAGAAAGGCCAGATAAGCCCTAAAGCAATTTACATAATGATCTTGTAATGCGCCTAGTCGTATTATTGCGCCCGAAAAAAATATGCTACGGTGATTTTTATCTGGGGCCTGTGAGATAACGATTAAATCTTTTTAAAGTTATAATTTTCATCCTTAGGCAAAAAAGTTACACCAGCCACGAAGCTTGTGCTTGTTTGCTTTTGCTATCGATTCACGACAGGCTCCAATCCAATATTCAGAACTTAAAGACATGTTGAGATATTTCATATGTATATGGTATTATGATTGGGCGTCCCAAAGTAACTTCAGTTCTCTAAACAGTGTACTGGCAAAACACACATCCCTGATCACCTGAAGGATTTTACGGTCTCCCAATGGAGGTCACATCCACCAGTAAACTCGTCTCAGGAATAGCGCTCTTAACAGAGCCTCGGTGAATTTAGACTAATTATCTTGTCGCTGAAACTATCTGAGCGCTTCCGGTTCCTCAACATTTGAACCAATCAGGGAAGGTACTGCTGTCTGCGGAATCCATTGAACCGACATTGTCAAAGGTGGACCGTCGCGTTAATCGGAGGTTGTAAGATCCTAATGGCGAAATGTAAAAAGAGGTTGGTTGGGAGGGGGGAGGAGCATTGGTAGGATATTCATTTATGAACATTGATTATTTACCTCGGAGACAGTCTCCACAACAGTCAATTGGAGCCCCAAGTGAACGCAATTTGACAGTGTTTCATAATCGCAAAGTTAATATTGTTTAGCAACATTGAACTAGATCGAAATGAATCTTTAGGAATTGTTACGCTATTGGGATTACTGAAGGTCGTCATGTAGTATGTCCAAGATAGATATGCTCAATGCTCAAGTCTGATCACTCTGCATAGCTGATTCCAAACATTATAATACAATTGCGAAACACAGCACAGGCCTTTCATCCAAATTATGTAATCATCTGATCGAATATAGTTCCAGCATCTTTTCAGAAATCGTGTGTGCTCGCTACAGTGTAATGGTAATGTAACTTGACATGGTAGTTTTTTCTCCTATTTGAGAAGCAGGAGATCCCAAAACAAGGATGAATGAACTTGAAAAACATCTTTCCCATGCATAAAAACGCGATAATTGATGATTACAGCTGTCTAGTTTCTCGTCTCAAACTGCGCGTCGTAAAATTCCATTTCTCCGTAAGTTTCAATATGGGAAATATTTTAACTAGTGAATTTAAGTGGTAAATATCCATCATCACATCTTACCAATTTTAAGAACGGCAGTTTGCGGCATGAAGCTAGATAGTCGAGTACCGGTAGTGAGAAACTAGATAGTCGATTGTTATCACGGAAGAGGCGGATGACAGACACCCCCGTATAATTAGTGTTTAGATTTCCAAGAAATATGTCCCGCGAGATTATTGAATTAATTATTAACTGATAACGTTTCATTCACGCCTGAGGTACATGGAAATATCATATGTCTTGGTAAATACAATGATTTACGCCGTTTGTTTCATTTATTGTCAGTGTATCATGCTCGAACTGGAAGCAGCTTGCCTGGCGGGAAGGCTTCATATGATCAAAGAGTTCAGAAAGTGAGAAATGAAATAAACGCCGATGATTAAATCGAGCAAAGTCACTGTGAAATTGATATGTCATTGTGGTGATAAATCAGTAAGGTATGGTTTTAGAATCTGATCGATATGGCGGCTTGACGCGGCAGAAAAGCCCGAGGGTGAACGTCTGTGTAAAACACACATTCCTCCCACGAATCCTCGAAGCTTTCTTCAAACAAATCGGAGTGGTCGTCTTGTTAGCCATCCACTCTTCAAATTCAGTTCAGCTATAGGCAGGGATTATTTATCACATTCACAGTACAAAAAAAAATGGCGATAGCCCATCACCAATAATTGGTGACGAGGCCTTGTCCTCACCATTTAATGGCGATGACAATGGATCAGGACCATGTATTGGTGAAGGTCATTACCAATAAATGACGAGGCCTTGTCCTCACCATTCAATGACGATGACAATGGAGCAGGACCATGTATTGATGAAGGGGCCTGGTCATTACCAATAAATGACGAGGCATTGTCCTCACCATTCAATGACGATGACAATGGAGCAGGACCATGTATTGATGAAGGGGCCTGGTCATTACCAATAAATGACGAGGCCTTGTCCTCACCATTCAATGACGATGACGATGGAGCAGGACCATGTATTGATGAAGGGGCCTGGTCATTACCAATAAATGACGAGGCATTGTCCTCACCATTCAATGACGATGACAATGGGGCAGGACCATGTATTGATGAAGGGGCCTGGTCATTACCAATAAATGACGAGGCATTGTCCTCACCATTCAATGACGATGACAATGGAGCAGGACCATGTATTGATGAAGGGGCCTGGTCATTACCAATAAATGACGAGGCCTTGTCCTCACCATTCAATGACGATGACAATGGAGCAGGACCATGTATTGATGAAGGGGCCTGGTCATTACCAATAAATAACGAGGCATTGTCCTCACCATTCAATGACGATGACAATGGAGCAGGACCATGTATTGATGAAGGGGCCTGGTCATTACCAATAAATGACGAGGCATTCCTCACCATTGAATGACGATGACAATGGAGCAGGACCATGTATTGGTGAAGGGGCCTGGTCATTATCAATAAATGACGAGGCATTGTCCTCACCATTCAATGACGATGACAATGGAGCAGGACCATGTATTGATGAAGGGGCCTGGTCATTACCAATAAATGACGAGGCATTGTCCTCACCATTCAATGACGATGACAATGGAGCAGGACCATGTATTGATGAAGGGGCCTGGTAATTACCAATAAATGACGAGGCATTGTCCTCACCATTCAATGACGATGACAATGGAGCAGGACCATGTATTGGTGAAGGGGCCTGGTCATTACCAATAAATGACGAGGCATTGTCCTCACCATTCAATGACGATGCCAATGGAGCAGGACATGTATTGATGAAGGGGCCTGGTCATTACCAATAAATGGCGAGGCCTTGTCCTCACCATTCAATGACGAGGACAATGAAGCAGGACCATGTATTGATGAAGGGGCCTGGTCATTACCATAAATGACGAGGCATTGTCCTCACCATTCAATGACGATGACAATGGAGCAGGACCATGTATTGATGAAGGGGCCTGGTCATTACCAATAAATGACGAGGCATTGTCCTCACCATTCAATGACGATGACAATGGAGCAGGACCATGTATTGATGAAGGGGCCTGGTCATTACCAATAAATGACGAGGCATTGTCCTCACCATTCAATGACGATGACAATGGAGCAGGACCATGTATTGATGAAGGGGCCTGGTCATTACCAATAAATGACGAGGCATTGTCCTCACCATTCAATGACGATGACAATGGAGCAGGACCATGTATTGATGAAGGGGCCTGGTCATTACCAATAAATGACGAGGCTTGTCCTCACCATTCAATGACGATGACAATGGAGCAGGACCATGTATTGATGAAGGGGCCTGGTCATTACCAGTAAATGACGAGGCCTTGTCCTCACCATTCAATGACGATGACAATGGAGCAGGACCATGTATTGATGAAGGGGCCTGGTCATTACCAATAAATGACGAGGCCTTGTCCTCACCATTCAATGACGATGACAATGGAGCAGGACCATGTATTGATGAAGGGGCCTGGTCATTACCAATAAATGACGAGGCATTGTCCTCACCATTCAATGACGATGACAATGAGCAGGACCATGTATTGATGAAGGGGCCTGGTCATTACCAATAAATGACGAGGCATTGTCCTCACCATTCAATGACGATGACAATGGAGCAGGACCATGTATTGATGAAGGGGCCTGGTCATTACCAATAAATGACGAGGCCTTGTCCTCACCATTCAATGACGATGACAATGGAGCAGGACCATGTATTGATGAAGGGGCCTGGTCATTACCAATAAATGACGAGGCATTGTCCTCACCATTCAATGACGATGACAATGGAGCAGGACCATGTATTGATGAAGGGGCCTGGTCATTACCAATAAATGACGAGGCATTCCTCACCATTGAATGACGATGACAATGGAGCAGGACCATGTATTGGTGAAGGGGCCTGGTCATTATCAATAAATGACGAGGCATTGTCCTCACCATTCAATGACGATGACAATGGAGCAGGACCATGTATTGATGAAGGGGCCTGGTCATTACCAATAAATGACGAGGCATTGTCCTCACCATTCAATGACGATGACAATGGAGCAGGACCATGTATTGATGAAGGGGCCTGGTAATTACCAATAAATGACGAGGCATTGTCCTCACCATTCAATGACGATGACAATGGAGCAGGACCATGTATTGGTGAAGGGGCCTGGTCATTACCAATAAATGACGAGGCATTGTCCTCACCATTCAATGACGATGCCAATGGAGCAGGACGATGTATTGATGAAGGGGCCTGGTCATTACCAATAAATGGCGAGGCCTTGTCCTCACCATTCAATGACGAGGACAATGAAGCAGGACCATGTATTGATGAAGGGGCCTGGTCATTACCAGTAAATGACGAGGCCTTGTCCTCACCATTCAATGACGATGACAATGGAGCAGGTCCATGTATTGATGAAGGGGCCTGGTCATTACCAATAAATGACGAGGCCTTGTCCTCACCATTCAATGACGATGACAATGGAGCAGGACCAGGTATTGATGAAGGGGCCTGGTCATTACCAATAAATGACGAGGCATTGTCCTCACCATTCAATGACGATGACAATGGAACAGGACCATGTATTGATGAAGGGGCCTGGTCATTACCAATAAATGACGAGGCATTCCTCACCATTGAATGACGATGACAATGGAGCAGGACCATGTATTGATGAAGGGGCCTGGTCATTCCCAATAAATGACGAGGCATTGTCCTCACCATTCAATGACGATGACAATGGAGCAGGACCATGTATTGATGAAGGGGCCTGGTCATTACCAATAAATGACGAGGCATTGTCCTCACCATTCAATGACGATGACAATGGAGCAGGACCATGTATTGATGAAGGGGCCTGGTCATTCCCAATAAATGACGAGGCATTGTCCTCACCATTCAATGACGATGACAATGGAGCAGGACCATGTATTGATGAAGGGGCCTGGTCATTACCAATAAATGACGAGGCATTGTCCTCACCATTCAATGACGATGACAATGAAGCAGGACCATGTATTGATGAAGGGGCCTGGTCATTACCAGTAAATGACGAGGCCTTGTCCTCACCATTCAATGACGATGACAATGGAGCAGGACCATGTATTGATGAAGGGGCCTGGTCATTACCAGTAAATGACGAGGCCTTGTCCTCACCATTCAATGACGATGACAATGGCGCAAGACCATGTATTGATGAAGGGGCCTGGTCATTACCAGTAAATGACGAGGCCTTGTCCTCACCATTCAATGACGATGACAATGAAGCAGGACCATGTATTGATGAAGGGGCCTGGTCATTACCAGTAAATGACGAGGCCTTGTCCTCACCATTCAATGACGATGACAATGGAGCAGGACCATGTATTGATGAAGGGGCCTGATCATCCCCAATAAATGACGATGAGCGATGAGTGTAGATTTCAGGTCATCACCATTTATTGGTGAGGAGTAGACTCATAGTGGTGATGATGGAATATAATGATGAATCTAATTGATCACCATTTATTATCACCTTATTTTTGGTGATAGCTATCATCACCATTGTTTTGAATTTGAATTTGAATGTGTCAAATAAATTTATACACTGTTTCATCCACGGGGATGTTCTATCCATCTGCCAGTACCTAAATATGCTCTCTAATCTTGCTCTTAAAAATAAATAAATATCAGTTCGACACCATATAAATGCACATCAAAGTGAAAGGTACTCTTTTCTCAGAATAATTACGATACCTGTTAATATTTGTGTCGAAGAAACTCATACACCTTTTCATCCACAGGGACATTCCATCCACATGCCAGTATTTACATATGCTTCCTAATCTCTTAAAATAAATCAATGCCATTTCAAATACCATATAAATGAGCATCAGAGGGAAAGATACTCATGCCTCAACTCATTTTACGGTAACGATTAATATTTGCACAGTCAAAAAAATGCTGGTAACCCATCACCAATAATTGGTGACGAAGCCTTGTCCTCCCCGCGATGGTGATGACAAATAGTGAGGAGGTAAATTCGTCACCATTTATATTGGGGAAGGGGCCTGGTCATCACTAATAAATGGTGAGTAGATTCCAGGCCATCACCATTTATTGGTGAGGACCAGGCCCGCTCACCAATGGCTCCGGGAGAAGGTAACGAGATA
Organism: Hanleya hanleyi; assembly: GCA_036873755.1. Classification (NCBI taxonomy): domain Eukaryota; kingdom Metazoa; phylum Mollusca; class Polyplacophora; order Lepidopleurida; family Hanleyidae; genus Hanleya; species Hanleya hanleyi. Next base: position 49,949 of record JAVTVY010017113.1, on the reverse strand, counting down.
TCGAGGCAGTGAAGCTGCGAGGCAGCGAGATTGCGAAGCAAAATAGCGATATTGCAAGGGGTCGAGGTAACGAGGTTGCGAGAAGCGAAACAAGATTGCGAGGTAGCGAGACTGCGAAGCGATAAAGCGAGGTTGAATTAGTTACGTTGACTGGCTTAATCACTTCGTAACCTAGCTCACACCGTCGCTTCACAATTTCGCTATTCCTCGCTAACTCTTGCAATACAGAAATGAAGGCGAGGGAGCGAGGTTGCGCGAGGGCCTCATTTTTGCTTCTAGATTCGTCAACAAAATGGGCGATGAAGTGATTATACTAGCTCATCATCAAATAAAGGTGAAGATGGAAAAGGATGCTGAATCTATAACTCCTTCCCTTTGATGGTTTCCGTCGCCATTTTTATGGTTGTGAATATATAGTTTTCTCGTTTTTCATATCCAGACGAATTAGCCGAGATGTTATGTAGGACTATCCAGTTTCATTGATAACTCAAAAGAAAATGAGCAATATCATTTAATTGTTCATACAGACGGACTCGAAACTAATGAGCTCGGTCCACACTCATAAACTCGCGGCATCAAATTTTCGAGGTATCATTTAAATTTATAAGCCGGAAGAAAAACTATCAAAGATATTCCGACTGAGATGATATTATATCAAATACTACTCGACGATCACGGCAGCATTGAAGTCGCCTTATTCTGTGGACAGTAGCAGCTGTTGGCTCTCATATCTGACTTAAAGTATCGATCATGTCTTCATAAATTGTGAAGTCTGCCATCCTTGGAGACAGTATTCATCCATAATCAAATTGCGTAACGCCTTATATTTCTTTAATGACTGCGTCTGTTCCTAAATCGGATTGCGAAAATTCCAAATGAAATAAAGGAATCATGCAGGAACTAAGGGTGAGAACGAGGTCTTTCTATATTACGTTATCACTATGCTTTTTCAGACCGCGGAACATTAGAAATCATCAAATATAAAACTCGGTAAGAATTTGTCGCTCGTATTTCTATTTGGGTCCCCTACAGCATCCCCTGAATTTACTATTATTTGGGACCCGTACACACATCCAAGAGTTTACAATCATTTGGTTGTCCTACACCCATCCATGAGTTTATAATCATTTTAGTCCCCTACACCCATCCATGAGTTTACAATCATTTGGCTCTCCTACACCCATCCATGAGTTTACAATCATTTAGATCTCCTACCCCCATCCATGAGCTTACAATCATTTGGGTCCCCTACACTCATCTATGAGTTTACAATCATTTGGGCCCCCTACACCCATCCATGAGTTTACTATTATTTGGGGCCGGTACACCCATTCAAGAGTATACAATCATTTGGCTACCCTACACCATCCATGAGTTTACAATCATTTGGGTCCCCACACCCATCCATGAATTTACTATTATTTGCGACCCGTACACCCATCCAAGAGTTTACAATCATTTGGCTGCCCTACACCACCCATGACTTTATAATCATTTGAGTTCCGTACACTCATCCTTGAGTTTACTATTATTTGGGACCCCTACACCCATCCAAGAGTTTACAATCATTTGGCTACCCTACACCATCCATGAGTTTATAATCATTTGGGTCCCCTACAACCATCAATGAGTTTATAATCATTTGGTTCCCTTACACCCACCCAAAAGTTTATAATCATTTGGCTACCCTACACCATCCAAGAGTTTACAATCATTTGGCTACCCTACACCATCCATGAGTTTACAACCATTTGGGTCCCGTACCGCCCATGAGTTTATAATCATTTGAGTCCACTACACCATCCATGAGCTTACAATCATTTGGGTCCCCGACACCCATCGATGAGTTTACTATTATTTGGGACCCGTACACCCATCGAAGAGTTTACAATCAATTGGCTGCCCTACACTACCCATGAATTTATAATCATTTGAGTCTCCTACACTCATCCATGAGCTTACAATCATTTGGGTCCCCTACACCCATCGATGAGTTTACTATTATTTGGGACCCGTACACCCATCCAAGAGTTTACAATCATTTGGCTACCCTACACCATGCATGAATTTATAATCATTTATGTCCCCAACACCCATCCACGTGTTTCCAATCATTTAGTTCCCTACACCCATCCATGAGTCTACAATCATTTGGGTTCCGTACGGTTGCGCCCTTGAGTTTATAATCATTTGGGACCCCTGCACCCATCCATGATTTTACAATCATTTGGGTACCCTACACCATCCATCAGTTTACAAAAATTTGGATTCCCTACATCCATCCATACGATAACTTGTCCTTCTTCATTATTGCAGAGTGATATCAGATACTTTGTCAGGACATCACTAATTTCAAAACCAATCTCAACAGAGAGTCATGCGTTCGGAATAGTGAGATAACGCAGAAGCGAGTCTCGTGGGATGTGAATGTTTCAAATCCACAACTAGTCGACACAGATTGACTGATGAAACTCACGTGATATTCATAGATTTAGAAGGGGATTTTCAGAATTTACCGACCGTATCTGCCGAAAGTAGTACAAACTGGACATACTGGCTTACCAATATCAGTTTCATGATCTTACGGTAACCGAATATCGCATTTCATCTGGATATTCGTGTAGAATAATCTCAAGAACAGCATGGGCATCACAGTGATTTCTTCCAGTTTTCCAGTCTTCCAACGGTCGACTGTATACTCGGAGCTGTTTGTCATGAATATCCTATCAAAATAGTTCGCAAACGACTTCCACTGAGTAAATTCACACTGGAATTTTAAAGAATGGAATATAGGCCGTTTATCCATGTTATGTCATCACAGCAGAAAGCATGCTGAATATCTGACTTTCCGCCCAGTAAATTTCTCCGAATGTGTAACAACAAGAGCTTTTCTCCAGGGAAATACCTATCAATGCATTGGCTTGAACATAAATCTCAATAAGTTAATTCTTTTTTACTTTGCCCGTTGAGTCTTTCCTTTGCCCTTTGTCACTTTGATTTCCTCTTTTACACTCTATTTAGGTGTACAGCTAGGACAACTAGCATGTATGTGGTTGTATAAAATTAAAAGAGAATAATACTGTGGTTGACGGCTGTGTCCATTAAATGGGCTGCTTCCATAAACAACATGGACTCACATGATTCGGACTCTGAAACATTTCCTGGTCGTTGATCTAGGCGAACTTCTTGAAGTTATCACTCCGCCGTCTCACACGCCAGTACCGGTGTGATGGTTAAGAGTGTCCTGGGGATTAGTGTCCCTTCTCATATCCTTTTCTATTGCAACTGAGTACGGACACACATCTCCAATGTGGAGAAAAATGTCCTAGCTGGGTTAAAGGATAAGAGGCGGACACTCGTAGTCACCGGTCATTCTTAGCCTCCACACCGGCTTTCTAAATAAAAGGAGCAGTTAACGAGACAGTAATTTCAAATGGTTGCAAATGTGTGCGACGAACCTCGTGCAACGTATATTAATCAGGCAATAAAAAGTCGAATTCTTGTAGCCTGTCGGTTTATTGCCACATGCCACACGATATGGAGTATAGGCCGTTTATTCACGTGATGTCATCACAGCAGAATGCATGCTGAATAACTGACTGTCCGCCCAGTAAATGCCTCTGAATGTGTAACGCCAAGAGATTTTCTCAGGGAAAATACATACCAGATCCACTGGCTTGAAAAAAAGTCCCAAGAAGTTAATTATTTTTTACTTGGCTCGCTGTGTCTTTCCTTCGCCCTTTGTCACTTTCATTTGCTCTATACACTTCATTTATGCGTTCACCTAGGACAACTAGCATGTAAATAGGCTGCTTGCATAAACAACAGGGTTGATGGACTCACATCATACTCTGGAACATTTCCTGCTTGTTGATCTATGTGGCCTTCTTAAAGTTATCACTCCGTCTTACACGTCAGTACCAGCTTTCTATGAAAAAAATAAAATTCCACATTAATTCCACAACGAAAGTAAGGCATTGGGAGACGCGAGTATGCAGTCGGATATGCTCTTCCACAATTTTATTTCAATTAAAATTATATGTTCGTATATCCAACCTTGCTTAGGCGTTACGTCTCAATTTGCTGCGCTGTTTCGTCGTGTGTTCGAAGACGAGCACATTACGAGTATTAAGTAAGCTTGATGTATTTCCCTCGGGATTTATGTCTGTTGTTAGCTCAATTCCTACCAGCCATGTATGTAACACACCATAGCGTTCAGAAATAATATTAAAAGGGATTAATTACGAATCCTATCAATTAGTGCGAGTCTCTGTGAAATTGATATTGAGACCCTTTCCCCGATATGCAATTTGTTGGTCCAGTGATTCGGAGAAGCCATGGGCAAATCAATCCGTTTCATATATTTCTCTTCAACTTAATTCTCCGCCGACTAATTCCGTTATTTATTCGTGATCGGAATGTGAGAATATCCCGAATTATCCCGAACTTCGTTAACTGTCCTTGTAGGTGATACTCCCGTGGATTGACTTTATAACCAACCCTCAGGGTATTCGCAGATTACAAACCATCGTCCTTGAGATATAGTAAGGTGTCAGCAAGTTTTGACATTCAAAGCTTATCAGGCATAATGATAGACTCCGAACTGTTCCCGGAACCCAAAGTTTTTACTTTCGGCTCGGACACACAGATAGACGATCAGACTAACATGCAGAGAGACAGAGGGACATATGAACAGACGAACCATGATCCGAGACGGACAGACAGACCATCAGGAAAACACAGAGACTCTAAACAACACTCGGTCATCATACGGGGGGAGACTCTAAAGTGTAATACTGCAGCAAATGCGAGTCCATATTCGAGGACATTATTCTGGTATTAACCCGTAATAGAGTTCGTATAGAGGGTACACATCAATTTAGGTGTTGACGGATACAGAGACCCCAATGTCAGAAATCTGGTAATAGTGAATGACCTTATACCGGATGCCAAACAGGACACAAGAATTTAAATATTTCTTGATCAAAAGATCCCAAGGCGACAATGTATCTATTATTTATGTAGTACAGAACTTGCTCGATTAAGGTAGAACTTCAAGAGAGCATTGATCGAATATTGTTCTTTTAATAACGCCATCGACAGGCATCAACGTTCATTACTAGTTATCCTCAGCGACTAATTTTGGGGACAGGGCCAGATTACGAACTTGAAAGTAGTTGAGAGGAATCCATGAACAAGAAAATCCCGAGAAACTACACCCTCAAACAAACTGTGTACTTTTTGTACATAGTCACGGCGGCAAAATTTATCATGCACAGTGGTACGTACAATATGTACACATTAATGTGTATTTTTTGTACAGTCACAAAATAATGTGTTCGAGATGTACACACGAATGTATACAAATATACACAAAATGTACACATACATGTACACATAAATGTGCACAATATAGTACGAATTATATACTTTATTCACTGAAATCTAACAATTTTATTTGTATTGGAAGGACAAAATGTGCCTAGATATAGGCTTATTCAGTGTCCTTTTCGTCATTCATGGACGTACAGCCGCATGCCGTTGCATTGTATACACTGTTAATCAACATGGATAATGGGCCAATTGGCATTCGTCGTGAAATTCAACGCTAACCCCAAAACTTAAAATCGGTAGGGAAATTCCATGGTGTATTTCGAAATGATTACACAGGATGCGTGTATGTGTTCTTTATGAATTCTGTTCAATGTCTTCTCAGATTAGACAGATGAGACCTTGACCTTGAACATTAGTGACATGCGCAAACAATGTTAGTGTCTCAGTTCATTAGAATGAAGATTATTATCTATTCAGCACCTTTCGGACGAAAAGTCAGATAGGAATTCAAAAGGATGTTCACATGGCACGACGAAAGTACAATACGAGATTCAAATATCGACACTGTCGAAAGAACTACCAAATTTACAATTCCAGTATGTCGACTTAAAGTGACATTGACTATTCGTCTGTCTAGTTAAATTTCAACAATTCGCGGAGCATTCCCAAAGTGGAACTTTGATCACCAATTGATTAAAAGGGCCAGCCAAGGTAACATTTTACATCACATATTAGCTTTTGTATTTTGTTATATCTCTCCGTGTGTGAAGTTTCTACAGCATAATCAACAATGCTCTTGGTCCATTAAATATTAACGATTTTACTTTGTATTAACTGTTCAATCAGGTTTTCCCTTGGGCTTTGCGGAGCACTCAAATGATTGGAAACATTTCTTTGAAGATAGCTTGTTAACCTTTTTTCAACACAAATTTAGACACGAGTTTCGAATAAGATATATCTCGAACGTGCAAATTCATAGAAGAAATTGTTTGATATCAGTTTTTGCACTAACGAAATTAGTCCATACATTATCAATCAATCAGGAACATGTTCTTTCCTTTGATATCTCAGTCGGTGGAGTTATCCAATATTTGCCGGAAATCGGTAAATATGTCTAGGAAGTTCTATGTGAAGTTTCGCATGTTCGTCACATTTTCCGCTCTACGGGATTTGTGCTATAAAATAGTCCCTATTAATTAGGCTTTGTTTTCATGCTTGGTCTACGTATTCTGAAGTCCATAGTCCGGTTTCGCTCTGAGCTCCGGTTTTCAAACGCACCCGATCATATTGGCCTGGCTCATCTTTATTCAAAGTGGCGCTCCATAGCTGTATAGTCTCCCGGCTGTAAGGTCATATTCGGGTTCCACTTATATCACGTCCCCAAGACCGAATTTTAAATGCACCCCGGAGAGAAACCTCCAGTATGAGACTGTTCCCAAGTCGTATAAACCTTCATCACACATAACAAAAATAAACAACATTATTTACACATAGATGAACATACATTAATCATACAGAGCTATAATACCTTACTCAGATAGCTGTACATACCTTAGTCATACTTACATGTAGATGTACAGACCCTACTCACAAATAGCTTTGCATAACTTACTCAAGCCTAGCTGCATAGCTTACTCACGCATGGCTGTGCGATCCTTACTCGCTCTTATCTGTACTGACCTTAGTCACGTGTATTTGTATACCCCTTACTCACATATAGCTATAAAACTATTCGCGCTCTAAGAACGTTACTCGCACATATATAGGCATATACAGGCATTTCTCAAAAATAAATGTACAGACCTTACGCACACATGATTGTACAGACCTACCTCATGCATATAGCTATAATGACATACATTTCATAAGGACGAGAAATGGCACATATGTACTCATATATTTGCGCTGTGGTAGTACGTATAAACACAGTATATGCTTCTAATGATTTAAACTTCACATAGTATAGGGCGCATTATTAGTATGGACATTTTCGTGTATCTATAAAGCATCATTGTGGTGCGTTATTTTGCGTCAGTGTAGTGTTAAGGAATATCAATATGGTGGTGTAGCGCATCAGTGTAGGATCATAGCGCACCAATTTTATGTTTTATAGCGCCATTGTATAGTGTTACAGAACGCGACTACAGTGTATTACAGCGCTAATATGATATTTATTGACCGTAAATATGGTGTTATAGGGCGTCAATTTAGTGACCAAGAGCGTCAATGTCGCAATATCGAGTGCAATGAAAATGGAGTAACTTCGGGTGTGAAATTGAAACAGGAAAGCTATCGTACAACGAAATTTCACTCAAGAAGTTTGGTATGAAATGTACTTTTTGCTCTTAATTTCGAATATTTTCCTTTGGGATTCAATCGTCACTTTTGGCCCCCAGTGCAAGCTTAGCGGGGTGAATTCAGGATAGGTGGTTAATTTTAGTACAACCGGTTTAAACCAGTTCTCAACACCCCACCAATCCACGCCGCATATACCGAATTACATTCCTGTGAACTCCTCATTTCCACTTGTCAATTATCTCGCATACATGTACGTTCGCTCGATGTTCTGGATTTTCCAATAAATCAGCCAATCGAATGGGTACGGTACTTACACTCACAGACACGTCGCACTGATTGGCTGAATGGATATTATTATACTTAACGGATATATCAAAAACACATAGTAAAACAATTTTCAAGGAATTTCACTCCCATGATGCCTTTGTAACTCGGCCTGTCAAGCAATCCATGAGCGGGTAATTTTCGGAAAATTCCACTCTCATTGTGTACAAATCACCTACCTACATAAACATAGATGGCATAATGTTGTACGTTACCTGTGAACACTTCCGCGCTTAGTGACGTCATCACCCCCAAACTAAGGCATTCTCAAACTAATGGTTTATCGATCACATTACACTGGATATTATCCCACAAGCAAATTGGTATCGATATCGAGAATCTGATTGGTTAGAAGATCGAATCGTATTTACCCATACACCACAAGTGATGTCTTGCTACTCGGGGTGTAAAAAAAAAATAAATCGAGTGCGTTTGAAAACGGCGGTCTGGCTTCGAAGCTGAAGAGCTAGCTGACCATATCTCAATATTTATGGATTAACTTTCGCCCACTCGTCCAAATTTAATGGAATAAAGTCACAGTGCATCATTTTCGCTGAAGCTACCGACATATAACTAGACAAAAGTTGCCATTTGTTTAAAAAAAATAAAGTCAGTTGTGACGAAAGCAGATCGAAATTAAATGAATGTTGCTTCTGACGTGTTTCTCACATTCAGTAGCAAAGTGCGGACAGTTTCGTAACCGAAATGACCCGACTTTGCCCGTTTTAATATTGGTTCTAAATTTCATTATTTTTACTATAAGAGTTTCAGGGAGGGTCGTATCTGTCCATACACCCGGGGGGGGGGGGGCTGACCTGAGCAATGAGTTTATTATCCCCCAAGCCTTTTTATCTTGTAGCAAATACATTTTAAAAGGTCTATCATGCCGAACCAATGGTACAACGGACAAATTCAGCGGACCATTTCGGTTACGAAACTGTTCACATTTTGCTATACTACTACACTACGAGAAACGCGCCACAACACAGTCAACATCAATTCATTTCGATCTATTTCGTTCGGAAATCGACTTTTATTTTTAGAACAATGGCGGACACTGCAGTGAAAAATGCACTATGACTTTAGTCCATTAAATTTCGACGAGTGAGCGAATGTTATTCCATAAATATTGAAATATGGTCAGCAGGACTTTCGAAGCGAGAGCATCGTTCCAATCGCACGCGAGTTGTTTTTATATACCCTGAGTAGCAAGACATCACTCGGGGTGCACGGGTTTATACGACCCGACATTTTACCCAATCCCAATCTCGATATTGAATACAAATGTAAGGTATATATACCGAGTGTATATACTACATACTAGTAGTATTATATTTCTTAATTTTCCAGAATACGTGATCAATAAATCATTAATTTGCGGTTGCCTTCGATTCCAAGTTTTCCCGTACAACATGTTCACAGAAATACTAGAGTTAATACGCTTGCGCTACTACAGATCGGGTCCCGTTTTCCCCATGTTAAATCGGCATTAAATTTTGCAAAAGATGTTGCAACAGAAAGGCGAAGACTTTACATTCCACAAAAAATATATTTAAAAGCAAACCCATAGATTTTATCCCAAAGTTTGGTAAACTGCTACGAAGTAGGCTCTCATTTGCAAATTGTCCGGTAAATCAGTCAGTCAGTCAGTCAGTCAGTGAGTCCACCCGAATCCTTTCTCCAGCAAAATAAGGAGAACCGTTGACATTAGAACCTTGATTTTTGGTATGAACGTGCATTAGGGGACTGTTATCATGCAGCAAGTTCTGAGCTGACCTACTTTTGATGAAAATTTGACCTACTCAGGTGAACAAAATCACTGGTGATTCTGACTTGGGCTGTACCCATCTTAATATAGGCAGGATTTCAACTTGGGGGGGGGGGGGGCATTTCCCAGAGTTTAGTGCGCGTCGGAGTCCTAATGCCTACCCTACCTCGTAGGTCCTGTGCCGTTAGTCACACTGCCATATTTGAGACTGTAAGGCTGCATTACATACTTTAAAATGTATCCATGTATTAACACGTAAATGACCCTGGCAAATGAAACTGGTTTAGAAACTACGGTTTATTTTAATAAACAATCATTTATTTCTGAGTCACAGAAAATAAGGATACGTGTTCTCGCATCATCTGTCCTGTTTGTTTCTGAATTATAATAAGCGACACCATAAGCTCTCTGGGCACTCTGTCAAATATGATTAGAGTTTGTAATGTCAGATTCCATGCTTTAAACCTTAACAAGATGGCTATATCAAGATGAAGTTGTAATAACAATCCCGCGGCGTCGTTTGATCTTTCGGCTGTTTGTGTGCACGACACATTTCTGTGTGATCTGCGCACGATTATACCACGGCGAGTCCCAGTCCTACCCACTCAAGTTAATCCCCTAATAATTGCTGACTTAAACACAGAACACACGACTGCTGTTATTAATGGCTTTTATGCTACCAAATTCTAAAGTACCGGTACTAGATTTAAACAGTTTCGAAGAATATGGATGATATCATTTGATACGAGACTCTTCATTCGCGGAATCTACCGGTATGTTACGCCGAAATCGATGGTTCAGGCGCTCTCCAAACAGTTGAAGTCGAGTAGAGTAAATTTTCATCCCTTGTGGATATGCTTCCTATACTACACGTACGTTGAAGATCGTATCCATGATGCTCTGCAGACAAAAAGACAAGGCATCTGATATAAGATCTGTATCGCACGGATTATAATTGTCCGGCATTTAATTATACACTGTTAGATATGCAGCCGTAAAAGGGAAATGGTAAAAATAAAAATTCTTTGCCGCAAAAAAAATCTTCTTTTTTGGTGGAAGTTTATGTGGATAGCGGCAAATTGTCATTGGGTGATTAACGTGTTATTTTTGATTGGCTATATTTCATTGGTCGATTAACACGAGGTCCGTATTATTGAAACTTAGCTGAAAAAAAAATTACCAAAGAATTTTTCCCCATTTTTTTGTTTTTGGCTAGAAAAAAAGCAGAATATTTTTCTTGCCCGAGGTTTTTTTTGCGATGGCTGGAAAAAAAAGAAGAAAAACAAATTCGGCAAAGGCTTTTGATACATGTAGCTCAAACAACAATGTTACATCGAATAGCCAATATCATCTGAAAGGCTTTGAGATAGCGTGTCTTTAGTGGTATAATTAATGGAAGACTTATTTCAAGTTTTCAATAAAAGCACATGTACAAAGGAATTACAACACATATAAGGGAAGGACTACTCTACTCTGTTATAGATTCATCTTTGGTACAAAATCCAGAAAGTGATATTTACCAGGCTCGGATTAGACGAACCATCACTAATGATGATGTGCTCAAGTGTGATTCTAATCTTCCTAAACTTGTAGATCAGTATACTAATTGTGGTAGTTCGAACTCTAAAAGTGGTTGCAACTGGACTGCATCCACAAAAGTGGTTGCAACTGGACTGCATCCACAAACGTGGTTGCAACTGGACTGCATCCACAAAAGTGGTTGCAACTGGACTACATCCACTTTTTGTAGTTCGAAATGCTTATGTTATAGTACTTTGAAATATCACATATAAAATATTTTGAACTACTATTTTGTGGTACCGGTATCTCGAACTACCAAAAATGGATGCAGTCCCGTGATTTGCAACCACTTTTGGTAGTCCTAAAAACCGTATAAAAACGCCCTCTAAAGTACCCCGTCACTCTGTTCAATCGGTATGTTAAATGATGAATGACCTTGAATGACCTTGCATCTCGAGAATAATATAATGTCATGAAAACATAATAGAAGCAAAGATGGCGGCGATATATCAACCGACAACACATATGGATCATAATGACATTCATATTGATATACTGTTAAATTATCAAACTATCACGAATATCTGGGAAGGTTATTGAACAATATTAAACTGATTAGTATGCCCTAAACGCATTGGTTTAAAAAACTGTTCAGGATATCTGAAATTTTGATGTAAAGAAGATTTATTCCAACTATTCGGCGCTAATGAAATCCTTCAAAACGGCATGATATTATTATCCCCCTATGTATATAGCGTTACACGTGTAATGGACTATAAAACGTTAACAATAATGGGAAGATTATTTTACCACTATTTCCGGAGTTATTAATTCCTAGATCCTCTTTGCTATCGATCAGCTTACACTGGGCGGCACAAAATAATGCAGACTGCTTGAAATCCGATTAACGTCACGTTCGACACGATCGGATTCCCTTACAGTCAAATATAACCAGTGAAACATGAGCAAATACCTTTAATCATCCGCTATTAGCGGGAGTTCGGTTTCGATTAAAAGGATTAGCTGAAATAAATTGTGTGGATATATTGAATCGTTAATTATCTCCAGGTGGAAGATAATCTCTGGTTATATAGTCCAGGTTAATATATATATGGAGAAGGGAAACACATCGTATAACATCTGTAGTATCATTGCTTCAGGTTCGACCTTCACTAGTGAATCGTCGTCCAAAAATTGTCCGTTTTAATAATAAGAACATCGCATTTGTAGAGCACTGCCATGTACAAACTATTCGACATATTCGATCCTGTGCCCTGTTAAATGTCCATCATAACTACGGTAATTTAAAGTACAGCAGCAGAATTGTACCTACACACGGTTCACCTCAATCGGAATATATAGGATGTAACGTCGTTTTGAACAATTCTTCAGTCACATCTCGACGGTGCTTACATTGACAAGTGAGGTTTCAGTGCCGCCTTTTTCCCGTATTGCCGTCGCCCCGAAGCGCCATGACATATACATGATACTCATCCACCCAGGCAAATTATAGTCTGACCCGGTCCAGCCAATTCTCGACCCATCATTTTAATGCTTTGAAGCAACTACTAATGACACAATTGCGACAATTGTGAGTAGTATACAAAGAGTCTTAACCCGTCCCAGCGCCTCACTGCGCATGCGCAGAACTTGGTTTGACGTCATAAGTGTGGATGTGCGCATGCGTGAGTGATGTGTGGTGGAGGTGGTACAAAATGGCGGCTACTTACTTCCCACCCCACAACCACACAGGCCGCCATTTTGTACCACCTCCACACACCAGTGCACTGACTGACACCGGTGTGGAGGTGGTACAAGATGGCGGCCTGTGTGGTTGTGTGGTGGGAGGTGAGTATCCGCCATTTTGTACCACCTCCACCACTCTTCATCAATTGACGTGGTGGGAGGTGGTACAAGATGGCCGCTTCCCTTATATGTGTTGTAATTTTTTCCTGTATATGGCGAGATTCTGCTGGTGGACGTTTCGTCCCCGAGGCCCGCCCCCTGTACAGACCTTTTGGTCTTTGATATATGTTGGCATTTGTGGAAAGTTGATGCTGGGTCGACATCGGGCCTCACAGGCTAGTCTTTTGTGCTAAATGCCGTCATTTACATCTGACGACGATACAGCTCACCAATCTTCAATGTACGAGTTGTCACAGCGAAACAGCTCACCAATTACCAGTATACGAGTTGTCAGAGCATTTCCATCATAGCTCTCTAGATTTGTATCTAATACCGCTTATGCCGGTGCTAGGGGCCGTGTGGTCATATCATCCAAGTTGCCACATGAACAGGCACAATAAAAGCGTACCTGAGATACAACACATAATCACGAATCGTTAGATTCTTAGTATGTGTTTTGGAATAGGTTAACCGGAAGACTATACTGTGAAGTCATGTGGCTCTGTCAGTATGTCGGCATCTCTACCCACTTCCCTTATATGTGTTGCAATTTTTACCTGTATATGGCGAGATTCTGCTGGTGGACGTTTCGTCCCCGAGGCCCGCCCCCTGTACAGACCTTTTTGGTCTTTGATATATGTTGGCATTTGTGGGAAGTTGATCCTGGGTCGACATCGGGCCTCACAGACTAGTCTTTTGTGTTAAATGCCGTCATTTACATCTAACGACGATACAGCTCACCAATCTTCAATGTACGAGTTGTCACAGCGAAACAGCTCACCAATTACCAGTATACGAGTTGTCAGAGCATTTCCATCATAGCTCTCTAGATTTGTATCTAATACCGCTTATGCCGGTGCTAGGGGCCGTGGTCATATCATTCAAGTTGCCACATGAACAGGTACAATAAAAGCGTACCTGAGATACAACACATATCACGAATCGTTAGATTCTTGGTATGTGCTTTAGAATAGGTTAACCAGAAGACTATTCTGTGAAGTCATGTGACGCAGTCAGTATGTCGGCACCTCTTCCCACTTCCCTTATATGTGTTGTAATTTTTCCTGTATATGGCGAGATTCTGCTGGTGGACGTTTCGTCCCCGAGGCCCGCCCCCTGTACAGACCTTTTGGTCTTTGATATATGTTGGCATTTGTGGGAAGTTGATGCTGGGTCGACATCGGGCCTCACAGACTAGTCTTTTGTGTTAAATGCCGTCATTTACATCTGACGACGATACAGCTCACCCATCTTCAATGTACGAGTTGTCACAGCGAAACAGCTCACCAATTACCAGTATACGAGTTGTCAGAGCATTTCCATCATAGCTCTCTAGATTTGTATCTAATACCGCTTATGCCGGTGCTAGGGGCCGTGTGGTCATATCATCCAAGTTGCCACATGAACAGGTACAATAAAAGCGTACCTGAGATACAACACATATCACGAATCGTTAGATTCTTAGTATGTGCTTTAGAATAGGTTAACCAGAAGACTATTCTGTGAAGTCATGTGACGCAGTCAGTATGTCGGCACCTCTTCCCACTTCCCTTATATGTGTTGTAATTAAGGGGGATGGGAGGTGAGTATCCGCCATTTTGTACCCACATGAAAAACGTATAAAAGGAGTCGATTTTTAGGGAAAGGGGTGTATTCAATTTGACTTACCTGACCTGCCTGCCTGCCTCCCTGCCTGCCTGCCTGCTTGCCTATCCGCTTGTATGAGACGAAAAGCATGAGACGTGGAGAAGATTTTCCAGACGATCCAGCAGCACCTCCGGTTGAAGTCTTGCCTGAAGACGAGCGTGTGAGGGCCATTTATCAACGTCACTGGGCTACCATACGTCATTGTTATCACCGTGACCGTCGTCTTTTGGATTTGTACAATTTTCGCTTGGAGGACATCACGCTTCTTCCTACTTACGCCGAGAACATTTTCCAAGATCAGCGTACTGCCTTCAAATTGAATGTGACATTTGGGTATATCTTACGGCACAAAAACACGGACCAACTGCGGTATTTCTATCCGAGTAATAATTCGTATGTGTTTGACCAGCCATTCACGATCACAGATGCTATTTCTCTGGAGCCACTCATCGACCAATTGACTACGTTGGATCCATTGGAATGGGCCCGGTTGCAACGCCCCAATACCCAATGGTTGGTGGAAATAGTGACTAACGTCACATTTTTCATCACGAAAATGCGAGATCACCCGATCGGTGCTCCTGTACTACTTCCCCCGTGGTTGCTTCATCGAAAAGGCCTGTATGCATTAACAGGAGGAGGGCGAAAGGGGCCCTACAAAGACCGGAAATGTCTGTTTCGATGTTTGGCCGTGCATCTGGACGAGTGTGACCCCAGGCGTTGTGACACAGTGGCCGATGGCTATTGGGAACAGTATTTAGAGCAGCAAGACGTGGATAAGCGGCACTTCCGTGGAGTTCCCTTTAAGAATTTGGATGACGTGGAAAGACTGTTCGATATTAATATCTTTGTTTATCGATTACGATGCGAGGAGGAGGATACATTTGTGGCTGAATTGGTTCGGCGATCAACAGAACGGTATGCTGCTACGATGAAAGTCAATGTGTTCGATGACAATGGCGTGAGTCATTTTTCTCTCATTCACAATATGAGCCAGTACGCTCAGTCTTTCAGTTGTGCACAATGCCATCGTGTGTTTCAAAAGTCTTACAACTTACATCGCCACGAGAAAACCTGTGACAACAGTGTCAAGCGAGTATATCCGGGTGGAGTGTATCATAATGCACCTACTATTTTCCAGGAACTGGCCGATGAGGGTGTGATGATACCGGAGGAGGACCGTTATTTCCCCTTCCGGACATGCTATGATTTTGAGGCCCTGTTAGAGCCCATGGACCTGTTTTCGGCTAAAACACAGTGGACACAGCGCCATATCCCCCTCAGTGTCAGCATTTCAACCAACGTGCCCGGCTATGACGCTGCACCGGTGTGTTTCGTGTCCACGGGAGAATCCCATGAGTTGATCACCCGTATGATGGCGTATTTAGAGGAAGTCAGTGCGGTCAGTACGGAATTGTTGGTGGCCAAGTTCCAGGACGTACTGGCCCAGCTGGACGACCGCATTCCTGAACCCGGTGTAGCGTTCAGCGATGATGAAGAGTCCGAGTCCGAGTCGGAGCCGGAATCCCAGTCGCAGCCTCTGCAGTCGCAGGATGTCCCTTTACCCAAACCGTATGCGGCGAAATTGAAGTTACGGTTCCTTCAATATTTAGGTCAGTTACCGGTGCTCGGCTTCAATTCGGGAAAATACGACTTGAACATGGTGAAGGAATTTCTCTACCCTTACTTGGCCCAGTCCGATACCCTCAAGTCGGTGATCAAGAAGATCAACAACCATATGGCCCTCACTACTACATCACTGCATTTTCTCGATGTAAGGAACTATTTAGCTCCTAATTGTAGCTATGACCAGTGGGTCAAGGCCTATGACTGTGCACAAACCAAAGGTTACTTTCCTTACACCTATATGACGAGCCTGGACCGCTTAGAAGACACCCAGTTGCCACCCCGCGAAGCGTTTTACAATGACCTGAAAGGGGAAGCTCTGCCGGAGGCCACCTACATCGAACTCCAACAAGTGTGGAACTGCCACAGCATGAAGACGTTGCGAGATTTCCTGGTGTGGTATAACAACCTAGATGTGGTTCCCTTTCTCGAAGCGGCCGAGAAAATGGTGCAACTCTTTCGTCGCCAAATGCATGTGGACATATTCAAGGAGTGCTTAAGTTTACCCGGTCTGGCGCTTCGCCATCTGTTTCAAGAGTGTCCTACGTACTTTTCACTCATACAACGAAAAGATGCAGACATGCACGATTGTTTGAAGCGGAACATTGTGGGTGGCCCTAGCCTTATTTTTCACCGCTACCATGAGAAGGATGTGACTACTCTTCCCAGTGGGAAACCGTGTGCCAAAATCATTGGGTTTGACGCGAATGCCTTGTACTTGTGGTCGCTCGCCCAACCCATGCCCAGCGGTCATTATACGCGTTGGTTGGCAGAAGGTCGGCATTTTACACCGCAACGGACACCTTACAAACATCTCGCCGACCAGTGGTTGGACTGGGAAGCCTATCGACGGGGAATTTATATTCGTCACCAGACCAACGCCACAGAGAAGCGTATAGGAGATCGCCGACTCCCCGTCGATGGGTTTGCCCTTGTACAAGGAACACCCACCGTTTTCCAGTTTTATGGCTGTTACTGGCACGGCCACGAATGTCATTTCAGCGCTGGACGCTTCAATGAGCGACGTGGAAAAACACCGCAAGAATTACGCGACGAAGTAGTGGCCAACGGAGATTATGTCAAAGAGCGAGGATACCCTCTGATTGAGATGTGGGAGTGTGAATTTCACACGATGTGCCAGGCCCTGCCCCATTTACAACGGTTCCTAAAAGAACGTGAGTACCCCTTGAGTCGTCGGCGACTGCTGAGTCTGCCCCAGATGTTGGACGCCATTCGTTCGGGACAGCTGGCTTTGTAGAATGTGATTTGCATGTTCCCGACACTCTCAAGCCCCTCTTCGCCCAGTGTCCGCCTATCTTCAAGAACACGCTGGTGGGTCGGGCTGACATTGGAGAGACCATGGGCGCCTATGCGGAGCAACACGAGTGTTTGCCTAAACCTCGCCGCATGTTGATTGGAAGTATGTGGGCCGAGAAAATCTTGCTGGGCACCCCCTTACTGCAGTGGTACATGAACCACGGTTTGGAAATTACTCAAATTTATCAGGTAATACAGTACGTACCTGAGGCTTGTTTTGCGGAGAATGCGGACCTCGTGACGAAGGCCCGTCGTCAAGGTGATGAATACCCGAGTCAGGCCATCATCGCTGAATCTTGGAAACTCACTGGCAATGGTTATTACGGAAAACAGTAACGAACCAGGATAAGCACGTCAACGTGAACATTTGTACTACTGTCCAAGCCCGCAAAAAAGTGAATTCTCCTCTGTTTCGGTCCGTGGAGGTGATCGATGACGACACCTATGAAGTCACTTCAGCCAAGAAGACTATCCGGTACAATTTACCCCTGCAGATTGGATGTATGGTCTATCAGGTGGCCAAGCTGAGGATGCTGGAATTCATCTATGATTTTATGGGTGTATATTTTAATGCGTCAGACTGGCAACTCATGGAAATGGACACAGATTCGGCCTACATGGCCGTTTCCCACCCGGACTGGGAGTCTCTCGTCAAACCCGAGTTACGGGCACAATATGAGGCGGAACGGGACCAGTGGCTACCCCGACGCGATCACTACACCTACGACAAGCGGACACCCGGGCTCTTCAAGCTGGAGTGGAGCGGAGATGCTATGATTGCGCTCTCCTCTAAGACCTACTACTGTTACGGAGGAGATGGAGGAGAGGAAAATAAATTTAGTTGTAAAGGGGTGAGCCGGCGCGATCCCAACATCGACAAAGCTCTCTACCTGGGCGTGTTGCAAAGCCAGGCCAGTGCGAGTGGCACTAACCGAGGATTCCGGGTCGTCGACCATCAGATGCGCACCTATATCCAGCAACGAGACGCCTTTACTTTCTTTTATCCCAAACGAAAAGTATTGGCCGACGGTGTGAGCACCACTTACTTGGACTTGTAAATGTCGACCTATAACTGTGGATACACAAATGTAAAAGTCAGGATGGCCGAGTGGTCTAAGGCGCCTGTGTGTAAATGCAGGTCGGCAAATGCTGTCGTAGGTTCGAATCCTACTCCTGGCATTTTTTGTACCTTAACCCCTACTATGTGTACCCTGTATTCTATTTGTATATATATAGTCTAATCCTTTCTTGTTGACTTAAATAAAAAAAGTCAAAACCCATCATTGTGTTTTTTTCATCTTTTATTCAACAGAACGTCAGAACAACAACGTCATAACAATAATAAACAAGGGGTCTGCGCGCACGCGCAGTACATTTTTTTAAGTTAACCAGAGAAATGGAGCATGCACATTAAAACGAGAGGCCGTCCAGTCATAGACGAGGACATCACGGTCTTCGGCTTGACAATAATCATCAAACATATGTACAATGGTAGGCATAGAATGTCCTCTACTCCGCTGAGTGAGATAAAACACACAGTACTGTCCGCACACACTACTCAAGGGGCCTTGTAATCTTTGCGTATTCCAACGCCACATTGTAGTAGAGACGTCCATGAATTTCTCCAAATCGGCATGTAGGGGTGCAAGTCCGTAGGAATCAAAGTATTCGCCTTGGCCTTGGGTGTCCACGTACACAGCTATCCAATGTTCACCGGGTCGACTCTTCGTGTCTGTATTCAGGATGTAGGCTGCTGGGGTGGTGGAGTGGGTGGGAAACACATTGCGTGGAAACACACCTCGAAAGGGGATCTTGGGATCTCGCTGGAGTATGTCCATCAGCTGCTCTGTATCCATGTTAGCTGGCGTAGTCACACAGCACGTTTCTTTGCTGATCCACGCTGATGACGTTATCAAACTCGGCCTAGCAAATCACGTTAATGGTGCTGGGTAGAGGGATGGAGAAACGCAGTTCCAACCGTAGGTTTCCTTTCTTCAGCAAAGCCAGTTGATGATCGTGTTCCAAGGTGGGGGTGAGGTCAAAGGCGAACAATGTGTACCCCTTCATAAAGTCGTCTCGACTGATGGTATTGCCTTCATCCTGGTTGTTTTGTCCTGTGGCTGTAAACAGGTTCAGGTAGGCCGCACATAGTTTCCGTTAGTAAAGTCCGGTTGTAATGGACGGGCTGGAATTTGATGGCCGGCCACGTGCAGTGCCACAAAGTTAATGTTGAAATGTTGAAATTTGAACGGATTCTCAGCCCAATTTCCATTGAATGCGGTGTTGGTCACACACGCCAGGGTAAGACGTTTATGCAGATCCCCTAGAAATAAATTTTCACGATTGGCCATCATCGTACCTGATGGCACAGAGAACACCTTGGTCTGTACGCGTCGGATGGGGTACAGGGCTGGTTTTTTCGATAAGGCTTCCATGTGACTCAGCAACAGGCCCTGTTGCAAATCTACCGTACGGACAAACAGGGCTGCATCTTCAATGACGATATGGTAATGGATATCTCCCTCTCCACCGGCCATTAAGGCGAACGTGGGTAAGGACCGGATCAACTTGATCTTGATGGCTACACCGTTCATCATGTAGCGGTCTTGCATGAACAGATCGGCGTGCAGTCGTCCCATCATATCGATGGACTTGCTTTTGGCTGCCAGTTCTTTGCGTGCCGTGAACCCAGCATTGTTACCGGTTATGGTGTCCAGGTGTCCGGGTCTATCCCTGAAGTACAGCTCAGCTTGTAAGTGTGATTCTTTGGCGTCAATACCGTACGACAACAGCGTTTCCATGTAGGCTCTGTACGGGTACGTATTGGTGGACGTACTGATGAGTTTATCGTTCAGACCTATATCCACCTGTTGGAACAAGGGGTGCAGCCAAAGATTCACCGGGCCTACTTTCGCATCGTCCTCTATGTCCGTCCCATCCATGGCCGTTATTTTGGCTTTCACGTACAAGTAGGTGTGGGCTAAATCCAGGTAGGCCGTATCTTTGTTTTCAATGGAAAATTCCACGGGGCCCACTCCCGTCAGGCTAGCCAAGGGTCGATGTTCTACCCAACGTCCTTCGGCTATACTCGTTTGGGTGGGTGGAATAGTCCACAAATCCAATTCACTGTTGGTAGACGGACATGACTCGGAGTGAATGAATGCCATTATGCGAAGATGTCTCTCCTACTTCTCTTCTTCTTCTTTTTCTTCTGGGGCTTAGTCCTCCTGCTCTGGGGTGTGCGTCGTCGGTGTGTTTGACGTTGAATGAATCTGGGGAGTGTCGGTCTTTGTCTTTTAAGGGCTTTGGCGATCAAGACGCTGCCCGCTTCTTTAGCCCGGCGTTTCAAGGCTTGTCGGGGTGCTGTGCCTTCCATCACATCACCGGCCACGCGCAATCCACTGCGTACCGCTTGTTTTCCCACCGCTTTCACACCCCGTGTCACCATGGGTAAAAACGTTTTCACAATGCTGCCCAGTATGTTTCCCAATCCGTGACCGCGTTGCATGCGTGCCCCGCTAAACATGGGCAAGCTTCCGCCCTTTTGTTTCTTGTAGTAGTCGACATAGCTGGGCGTATGGCACTGGTAAGGCACGTACATTATTCGAAGTGAGGAGAGCGAGCTTGTCGGAAAGCAAGTGTCAGCACCACTTTTCCTCGTTTGAATGGGATCGGACGTCCCGTGTCATCTCTTATATCCACCGTGATCGTGTTGATATCGGTATGTCGTACGGGCAGGTACATTATATGGTTGAAACTCTCGGTGGCTTGTTCGCCATACGTCTTGCTAATGGGCATCACCCGTAACAGAGGTGTGTTCACATCACCCACAATATGGCTGTCCACGGCATCCGAGTAGACGTACAGTGCGTACATACCTACTTTCATATCCATCAAATAAGTCCCGTTGGCAATGGTGGCTCCCTTGTAGACGCTGTAAGGCAGCCTTAACATTTGATGTAGTGTAGGACTGAGTTTCACCTTCACGGTAGCGGTCAGCATGATAGAGCTCTTGTCGTTGTGTACGTTGACATCGAAGAATATGTAGCTCTTGAAGCACAAGGCTATCAGGCGTGTTGGATCATCCGTGCTGAACTTTAGGGCCTTGTACTCCATCAAGCCATTCAGACCCTCTATGAACTTCTGCGGCGTATCGTATTGGCCTTGGGGGAGAATGAGTTTGTAGACTTTATCTTCGTAGGTCACTTCGTACCATACTTCTCCGTCTTGTACGTTGTACCATGAGTAAGGGTATTGAATATCCACCAGTCCACATTCCCAGCGTCCCGGTAAATGTAACGGTTGGGGTAATTGCGTCACATACTTGGTCAAGGTGTTGTCAGGAAACACGTCGAGTGAGCTATTACTGGGCAACGTCAGGTAAAACATGACGACTGAGTTGTTCTGGCTTCTGCACCGGGGTTTTATAGGAGTTATTAGTAGGGTGCCCTTAGTAGGGTTCCCAGGCCTTGGGCGCCTGACCTCGGCGTCGTGACCGTCGCGGTGACTTAGCTCTGGGGGTTTGCAGGGGATGACGTGGTAAAAGAGGTGACGAAGTAGGTGGCCGCCGTGCGGGTGTTTTGGGTGGCGTGTGCGGTTGCCATTCACTACGTTCCCAGGTAGGAGGGAGACGTCGAGAGGGAGCTTGCATCCACTTCCAGCGTTCACGATTTCCTACCAATTCTTGAGGGGTGTGTGTGTCTTTTAACCCCTGAGCAAAGGCTTCCCAGCCCCGGGGGTTAGAGTGTTTGCGAGAACGAACCATATCGTTGATTAAATCGGTCATATGAGACCCCGGTACCACTTGGTTTCGAATCAGTAGGTTTCCTTCCGCATTCCAATCCATATCGGCATTCTGTTTCACCCGGTCCAACAATAAACGCGCCTTGGTCTTGTAGGCTTTAGGCACACTGGCCAACACTTCCTGTTCCAGCTCAGGTGAGGCCGAGGATGACGGTGGTATGAGTGTAGGCGTTGTGGGCGTGGTGGTGGTAGGTAGTGGCGTACTAGTACTACTCCCTCTATATTGATCCATAAACGTCTGGTACTGGTTCAGCGTATGATGAATGAGTTGAATTTTCTCGTGATCGGGCAGTCGACGTTGCAGTATACTATTCATCTCTTCATCCAGAGACTGGAGTTGTTGCACTGTGGCCGGGACGGGATAGGGGGATTGCAAACTCTGTAACAGTCGAGGTTCGACCAGCATCATTTTTTTCGTATGGTCCATGGTTTTAGCGTCCCAAGATGGAGCCTAGTAACGGTCCCAGTACAGTAGCGGCTAAGGGAGCGAGGAGTGCGCCGAGAAATCCACCTCGCTGTAACACCTGTTTCTTTTTCTTGACACTGCCCGTTTTCTTGACCAACGTTCGGAGACCCGCCTTGTGCCGTTGCAATTTCCCTTTCTGCAGAGGACTGAGTGGAACATTGCCTTTTAATAAACAAACACACAAACACCGGACCAAGTCGGCATCCGCGCCGCGCACCAGGGCCCGGCCCACTTCCGGGGGCGCGCTTCGTAATACGCGCAAGGTCGCTGCGTGCTTGCGTACGCGTGCAGACATGATGAGGAAATGAGGGCTAGAGTGCCTTGTCTTCTTCTTTTATCTTCTTGACTCTCATTTGGGTGTGTACACCGTCTGTATCTCGCCGGGAAAAATCAGGGTACGCAATCGCAGGGTGGAGGGCGTGTCTTGTTTCAAGTCGATGAGTAGATACCCGTGAGCAGGTTGGGTGGCATCTTCAAAGGCTTCTCGTACAAAGGCCGTGTTTTTAGGGTACATCTGTTGAGCCAGGTGGGTAATTTGTGAAGCGTCTCTGGGGTTTTTGAATAACACCACATACTGAGCATTCAAACTAATATTCCGGTGTTCTTTGTTCTTACTGAAGAGATTCTGTACGATGTAGATGATGCTTAATCGACGATGATGGCTGCCTTTGGTAAAGAGACGGGTGATTCGACTATCCGTTTCCGTCATGAGATCGTCGACCACTACCAAAGTGTCTTGGGGTGTATCTTCAGGCGGTAAGCCTTCCACTAAGGTGAGTCCCGGGACACGGGCCAGTGCCTCATACGCGGGTTGCCAAGCGCCATAACACCACAGGATGTGAGCTAGAGGGGGTGAAATCAGGGCTGACCCATGTTGGATGAGACGTTGAACAAAGTGCGTTTTTCCCGACCCGGTCGGTCCAGCGATGAGGCACGTGAAAGGATGCTGCCATCGTGGGTCCATCGTTTTCTTTATGGGGTGATTTGCCCTCGACGTTTAGAAGCCCACCCCAGTTGTCGTGGATACCGCCGGGAATCGTACTCGAAGGGATACCGTTGTCGGGGTAAACGTTGTGATTCACGGGGATCCACTGCCAATATGTTTAGCGGTGTCGTCGTGGTGGTACTAGAGGGTAGTGGTGGTGATGAGGTGGAAGGATCGCTTCTCAGGGATAACGGAAGATCACGTGGAGTGGTGGTGGTCGTGGAGGGCTGGATGTAGCGGGAAAAAGGTAACGTGATGGCTGGAGTAGACGACGTCTGGGCTGGAAACGTAGGTGTCTGGGTTGATACGTGGCGGACCCTTGACGTCTTGGTTGGTGTAGGCAGTGTGGTCGTGGTGGATGATGGAGAACGCAGGGTGTTGAAACAGGATATCACGTACGACAAATCGTAGAACACCCCTGTAAATAACGTACCCAGAACCACTACTAGACACAACACAGTACGTCTCCACGTTTGTACCGGGGTGCCGTCAGGGGTGGACTGTCTTCTGAGTACAGCGTAGCACGCACTTGATGTTCGTTACGTTCTGTCACAGTACGGGGCGCTCGCTGGATACTGCGATGATAGGCGCGATTGTAGCCTTGGACCAGTTGAGGGAGTACATCCAGGTAGCGTCGAGTGTTTTGGGCAGTAAAATACTTGTACATGCGTCCTTTGAAGGTACGATTAAAGCGTTCCACTACCGACGCTTTCGTCTCGTTGTACGTATGAAAAAAAAATACCTTCTGTTTCTTAAGAAAGGCTTGAAAGGGTCGGTTGAGAAATTCTGTGCCTTCATCGGTTTGCAAATAAAGAGGTTTGCGCCCCGTCTTGAAAATCTGCTGAAACGCTGCTATGAGATTCTCTCCTGTTTTGGTGCGAACGGATAGGACCCAGGCATACTTGGATAAAATATCGATACAGGTCAATATGTACCGATGTCCATCATTGTCAGGTGCAAATCGACTCATGTCCACTAAATCCGCCTGCCATTGCGCGTCTATACCGCCAACGATCACCCGGTTACGGCGAAAATGACGTCGGGCAGCTCGATGTAGACTATAGGTGTCTTGCGTTTTTAACCAGTCTCGAACTTGAGTTCGACTAATGCCTTGAGAATGGGCCGCTCGAGCTAGCGCCCCCACAGCGCTATAGGCAGCTGGACTCGTCGGATTGTAATACAATTCGGTTAACACCTTGTTAATGACTGTAGACTTCTCCTTTTTTCCCGACCGCCGCATCACGGTCTTCTTATTTCCCTTCATCGTTCTGGGTCATGTGTGTGGTTCTCTTCATGGGGTGACACTGATACTCTAGCCTGTGTGCATTCACTACATATAGGACTTTTCCCGGCTGTAGTATCTGGTTTACAGAAACGAAAAACTGCATCATGTAGTTTTTCATGAGGTTCAGCTAGCGCGTCTTCTATAGCACGAACCCACGCCAATTGCTCGGGTGAACGGTCGTCGGGTGTAAACAACTGGTCCACAATAGGCACTATTTTCTTCAAGGCTTCCCACACAGAGGGAGTTAGGCTGATACTGCGCGTAGGCTCTTTATAGCGGCCCAGACGTATGCGGAGGGGCGGTAGGGAATATACGTACATGGCATTGTCCAGGTGGATGAGATCTCCGTCCAACTCACCGCTCAACACCCGTTTAAATTTATTCCACCCATCACGCTGTAGTGTCACCCTCGGATTCGATAGCCTCTCAGCGGGCGTCCAGTAAATAGCTTGATCGTCTTTCACCAGGGTGACTTTATCGGCATAAACGTATAACCTCACACTGGGTGTAAGAGGCACGATGGCTCGTAGTGGTAGCGACATGTTTGCTCTAAATGTCCAACGGTGAATGATACACACTCTGTCTCACACCCGGTATTTATAGGGTCAGGGCCTATTCTGTGAGAGGCGCCCCGTGTGGAGCGAATACTTTATCCACGACGGGAACTATTTGTTGCAAAGCCGTCCATAAATCGGGATCCAGCGTAAATCCGCCTCGCTTGAGACAAATCAGTCGGGCAAAATAAGGTCCCCGAAAAATGTATACATCGCCACACAGGTGTATACTATCTCCGTCAAGATGACCGAATAACACACGTTTCAAGGTATTCCAGCCTTCCGAGGTTAAAGACACACGCGCCGGTTCTGGCGTGCACCAACATCGCGAATCATCATCAATAAGCTCGACGCGTTCAGGATATAATAATAAGGTACAATCCGCGGTCAGCGTACGGGTCACGATCGAATTCGATTCAGGGTACAGTACATCATGAACTTCCGTAATAATAGCTTTCAGCGCCAGCCATAATGCTGGCCAAAGTACAATCGCGCTACCCCCACATTGTTCTAACCGTGGAAAAAACGAATCCTCTCGGCCACTCCGTAGATAAACACCGACGCCGACATGCATAAAATCGACTTCGGGTTCTTTGCCTTGTAACATACGCGTCAATAGCGTCCACCCGGCAAGGCTTAAACATAAATTCACTTCTTCAGGATGTTCCTCGATAAGATGCAATTCCTTATCATACACGATAAGAATCACCTTAGACGTCACTTGAAAGAACGCGAGTTCCTTCCCGGGTGCTGCCATAATGAAGAATGACAAAAATACTAGCCAGACAAAAAATTTATATAGACCGATTCTTGCTAATTTTTCATTGTTAAAATTGTAAAATAAAAAAATCATACCCTGAGAAAATAATTAATTTAACAATGCAATTATTTTTGTAGACGCTCCCCGAGTGCATAAATTAATAGTCTTGACTAATACTATGATAAAAATAAAATTATAGCATTGCTAGACTAGAATATCAAGTCCTGATAATTACCTGAACAATCCATAGGGCTGTGAGAGAGCCAAACCCCGATGTATTGGTTATTCACAGAATACCCGGCCGGCTTCTTTCAAGCGGAATCCATTATTGAGCAGCATCATGCATTTCTGTGTATTGTTTTATTAACAGATTACCCAAAAATACTAGCCAGACAAAAATTTATATAGACCGATTCTTGCTAATTTTTCATTGTAAAATTGTAAATAAAAAAATCATACCCTGAGAAAATAATTAAATTAACAATGCAATTATTTTTGTAGACGCTCCCCGAGTGCATAAATTAATAGTCTTGACTAATAATAGGATAAAAATAAAATTATAGCATTGCTAGACTAGAATATCAAGTCCTGATAATTACCAGAACAATCCATAGGGCTGTCAGAGAGCCAAACCCGATGTATTGGTTATTCACAGAATACCCGGCCGGCTTCTTTTAAGCGGAATCCATTATTGAGCAGCATCATGCATTTCTGTGTATTGATTTATTAACAGATTACCCGCCCGGCACTTTCCAAGACGATATCACTTCAATTATAGTCGAATAATAAAATGGGACGCAACTCTGTTTTGACACGAAAATTGACTCGGCAACTGCGTAGAATGTGTTTTCTTGCCGTAAAACGAAGGCTATGTTTTCTTTATTTTCTACAGTTCTCTTGGGAGAAACGAGCTGGAATTTTCAGGGTACTCGTATAGAGTGATAAGTGATAGACTTCCTATATTTTTAATCCAGAAAATTAATTTATTTTTAATGTACCGGTTTTTCCGTACTTTCGTGCTTGAACATTACGCCTCGAAAACTCGGTAAAAATTATAAAATCATGGCGTAGTCAAGGGCTAGACGGCTGAAATTTTTAATACTAGTCCCTGATTTATCTGAGTTTAATTGGAACTAAAAAATTCTACGGGCCCTAACCATGATTGTAAAATGACAGCCGTTTATAATTCAGAAAGAAACACACACCCATTCTCCAGAAAAATATACAGGATACATGGCGTCGCACACGTCCGCGCTTTGTCTATATATAGTACGGCCAGCTTCATCGGGCCCATTGCGAAAATTTTCACACTGACATCAACAATGAGACCTACAGCAGCGAAAAGGAGTACCCAGCTTTCCAGGCGCAAAGAACAAGTGATGAAAACATATGTGCGAAGATTTTGGCGAGACGAGTTCAGAGGATGGAGGGCCACATTAACCAACCAGGAAGAAGGAGGGGACACGACGTCGAATAATGTGAGGGCACTGTTGATTGCCGCACATTCGACCATCGGCGAGGAGGACTGGTTCGATAAATTACATCAAGTGATGGAAGCGATGCATCCCAGCCCTCCTCCCGCGGCAACAACAGCGCCCGAGCATGTGTTCGAGAATTTAGCATGCGACGAAGTACTGTTGGATGGAGAAACACCGCCACACCCAGCGTCACCGGCCAGTACAGCGCCCCGGCAGGAGGAGAAGGAGGAAATACCACCACCCTTCCCACTTCAAGACCTACCCTCCTGCCTGGACGATGACGATGACGAGAGGCCCTTGATTGTATTCGAAGAACCTCCCCCCACGATAGCTGCTGCCATCTTCATCGATGGCCACTCGCTGACCCCCGACATCAATGAGGAAGATGGAATAAGTCCTTACAGATACTTCCATGTGAGCGCCCATGTGAGCGGACGCACAACAGGGAAGTAAGCTACTCCCCCCTGAATAAAAACAGGGATAAAAAATAATAAACGCCCTTTTAAGGGCGAACAATTCCTTCCGAGAGAGGAAACTTCTAACTAGCACATCAATTTCAAAAGCACAGATGTCCTACATTACCCCTTTTTTTATTATTAGCAAACTACATAAAAAAAAAACAATCCCTGTCCTATATCAAAGGTCCTTGTCAGGACTAATCTCTCTCCTATCAAACACAGGATTTTTTTTCTTTTCCCCCCATTAATTAATTTAATTAATACACAGTCCGCGCGATAACGGACTCAAATTTTTGAACCGGGGACATGTTACTAACCCCGAATAACGGGTAATTTATTTTGATAAATAATAGCCCGAATCAATAACGGGAATTTATTTTGAACGAACACAGGGGCTATAGGTGTGGGATCTCGTGTTTTAATTTTTTTTGTGCGTGATTAGCAGTTCTCTTTCGGAAAAGATAGTGCGCCCTTAAAAGGACGTTTTTTTTTATATGTAGGCATTACATCGTTGAGGCGGAGGTCTGTAGTCGGTCTCTTCTCTCAGCGCAGACGGTACAGGTCAAAGGTAATAATTCACACGGTTGGGGTCGGTTGGCTTCTGCACAGGTAGGTATTTGCGCCCGGCGATGGATGCAGACTTGACACAATGCCTGGTGACCACAAGGGGCAATGGCAAACTTTGCAAACTGATTACCACATTCCACACAGGGTAGATATAATTGGCTTTGACGTTCTTTGTTACAGCCCAATGTTGAAGTGGTGATCGCCCAAACATAATACACCTCGTCGTAGATTTTTTTGGGGCTTATTTTCATCTCTCTCTTGGGCCTTGTATCTGTTCTGTCTTTCCTCTCCTGTTGTCTATTCATCCTGACATCTTTTCTTTCTTGGTTAAATGTTCTCTGTTCTCTGCCTTGACATCTGGTCTTTCTTCTGTAGCCTCGGTTCCATGGCTTCCCTCTGTTTCGGCGGTTCCCTCTTGTGCCGTTTCGTCTTTTTCTTCAGCTTGTGGTGATTTCAACATCCTTTGTAACTCGCAGTCTAGCTCGTCAAAAGATGGGTAGACGTCTGGGGAAACATCCGGTATGGCTGAAGTTGAGGCAGGCTGGTTCCCAGGTGGAGGAAATAATTCTGCCATTATATCAGTTATCCAGGGTTGGTCATCTACCAAATTAATGATATTGCCGTAGAGTTGATTTTCATCATGGGTGAAGAAGTCGGATGTATCAATATCCTTGATTTCAGTCAGCGGTAGTGACTCCATGACTGGGTACTGAATTGTGAATAATTAAAAAAATACTGGGCTATTTATAGTCTAATACGCGGACCGTAGCGAAAGCACTGTAGCTGTGTGATATATATTTTTACGACGCTGACAATCTGTGTTTCTTTCCCATTTTTAAAACGACTGTCATTTTACAATAACTGTCAACGCACCTATAATTTTATTGCAAGTTGCACTCAGGCAATTCAGTGTATTGTATTTAAAAAAATTTAACAGTCTAACGCTACACTATATCGTTATTTATTAATTTTTAGTGATTTTAAACCCATAAAATTAGTGTACGGTAGTATGAAACACCAGGTACATTGGAAATAAATTGATTTTCCTGACTAAAAAAACGTGTAGACTATGGGAGACAGTCTTCTAATAGTTCCCTGAAAATTGTAACGGGTTTTATCGAAAAAATAATAGGAAATTTTAATGCTGGGACAAGGGTAACACAGCACTATACAGTGGGCCAGCCTATCTTGCACTGATTGACACCGGTGTGGGAGATGCATACAAGATGGCGGCCTGTGGATGGCCGCCATGTTGTACACACCTCCCAATCACTATACAGTGGGCCAGCCTATCTTGCACTGACTGACACCGGTGTGGAAGAGGGAAACAAGATGGCGGCCTGTGAATGACCGTCATTTTGTACCCATCTCCCTCCCATCCCACTAGACTATAAATAACGTGTATTTTGACATTTATTCACCAATACAAATCATGAGTTTTAGAAGACGACCCCTGTTTACGCACCATCCGACTCGAGATCCGAGAAATGCTGCTGCTACAGAACAACACAGAGAGAGGGTTAGCCATGAAGAAGATGGAGGCTTGACGATCATCACAAGTTTTCAAAGGGTTATTGAAGACGAAGCCACGTTATTACACAGTACCGAAGAACTTGCAGAACAACTCCGGCAAGATGTGAGAGCAGACGAGAGTAGACGGATGCGAAGGCTAAGTGAACAACAGGACCAAGAAATAAACAGAATGGAAGTG
Source organism: Hanleya hanleyi (assembly GCA_036873755.1). Taxonomy (NCBI): domain Eukaryota; kingdom Metazoa; phylum Mollusca; class Polyplacophora; order Lepidopleurida; family Hanleyidae; genus Hanleya; species Hanleya hanleyi. The sequence continues at coordinate 19,142 of JAVTVY010017113.1, read as the reverse complement.
ATAGAAGAAAACGACAGTGATGTGACGGATGGTGGGGAACAAGACGGCGAGCTGCCCTGGTTAAATACTAGTACACCTCCAACAACGATGACGTCGCCTGTGGACACTCAGAGTATAACCACTTCGGCTGAAGACCATGCAGGATTAAATAGACTTCCAACAACTGCCGAAACTCCAACGATTTCAGCTGCAGAAACACCACTACCATGCCGCCACGAAGAGAATAACCCTAATTCAATCCCATACCCAGTCCATCAAATGCTCTTTCACGTCAGCTTCAATTTGATACCTCACTCGAAAAAACCGCCAAAAAAAATTTTTAGCTCCTTATTTTCATCTTCACGTCAAGGTCAAAATTTCTTTATTTTTTTTATTTTTGAGGTAGTGGGTCGAGTGAAGTATCAAATTGAAGCTGACGTGAAATGCTTCACATTGATACCTCACTCGACCCCATTGGACCACTAGGGGCTCCCCTAACTCCAAAAAGGCTATTTTGAAGATCGATATGGATCTTCATTTTTTTTTTTTTTTATTTTGGAGGTAGTGGGTCGAGTGAGGTATCAAATTGAAGCATTTCATGAATGCTTCACATTGATACCTCACTCGACCCGATTGGACCATCAGGGACGCCCCTATCCCCAAAAAGGCTATTTTGAAGATCGAGATCGATCTTTTTTTTCTTTTATTTTTATTTTGGAGGTAGTGGGTCGAGTGAGGTGTCAAATTGAAGCATTTCATGAATGCTTCACATTGATACCTCACTCGACCCCATTGGACCACTAGGGGCTGCCCTAACTCAAAAAAGGCTATTTTAAAAGATCGATCTTCAAGATCGATCTTTTTTTTCATTATTTTTATTTTGGAGGTAGTGGGTCGAGTGAGGTATCAAATTGAAGCTTAGGTGAAGGGCTATCTAATGGACTAGGTGTGGGTTGACATATCGGCCTTCTGCGCATGCGCAGCGGCCGAAAGGTATGAAAATAGCCTTTTTGGAGCTAGGAGAGCCCCTAGTGGACCGATGGGATGGAGTAAGGTATCAATGTGAAGCTTAGGTGAAGGGGCATCTCATGGATTGGGTGTAGGGTTGACATATGGGCCTTGTGCGCAATTTAAAAAAAGAATGAACACTAACAAGCAATAAAATGAACACAAACCAGCATTTTTTTTAATTTTCTACTATTTTTATTAACACACAATGAACGTATTCACAAGGGTATTGAATTTAATACAATTATATCTGAGTATTGAATTTTTTAATACAATTAACAGTGAAAAAACTCTGAATTTTTTTAATACAATTATACGCTCTCCAGATCAATAAATGTGTATGGTAAATGTTTTTTCAACACTTGTTCTCAATAGTTCGTCAACAAGACTTGTTTGAATTCATCATCATCTTTCTGTCCTTGGTGCACATAGATGTACGTCACAATCTCTTCACGTGGGATTTTGGAAGGACAAGCCGCTACCACTGCCAGAGCAATTTGCGTCTCGGTCACAGCCTGTAGTGCTTCAGTGAGGCTCGCGTATGAGGCTACCAGAGTGTTCATGTGAGGTCTGATGAGATGCAGGACTGTGTCAATGTACTTCTCATAAATATAGTTAGACACCTGGTAGGCCAGAGTTTGACGAATTGTACTGGCAAGACTCTGCAACTTCCGCCAGGCCGTTAATTTCAAAGTGACACCTTGAGGACAAGCAACAAGCTCTTGCGTATCTAACCGCTTTCGCCATTTTCGAATATGCACCAGGAGCTGGTCATTGAAATAAGCACAGCCCACAAAGATGTCGTCACCCACATGAAATTTCGCTTCGTCATTTCCCTGGTCACGAATAACCGCATCGATGGCGTAATCAAGGGTCTCCAGTTTTTGCCAGGTGTCCAAGTTCATGGCAATATGCTTACCAGGTCTGTCGTTAAAGCCCGCTGCATGAAAATGCACTTCTTCGTCTTTCACACTGACCGTTAAATAGGGTGAGAGCTCCCAAATGTCGGTGTGAGCTGCCTGGTGAGCCTCTTGGATCAGATTGTTGATCTCCTGGACAGACATAGGAAGTTCTAGCTCTTGTTTCACAGGCACTTGCTGGGGTACTACTACTGGCTCCTGAATCACAGGTATTACTAACGGTGTTAGACGGGGGCGTTTGGGTCGTCCAGCACGTTTAGCAGATGTACTCTCTGGGCTAGTACGTTTGCTAGCTGTACGCTCTTCGGTAGTGTCCACCACTAAGATATCATCATCTTGTATAACGTCGTCGACTTGAAGTAGATCTGCTAGTTCGGTATTTCCCGTGATCTTCAACGCCGCCACGAAGGCTAGAAATCCATAGTAGGTAAAGTGCGGTACATCATCGATGAGAGCTCTGTTTTGTGCTGAAAAGGTTTTCTCCGCCATGATTTCTTCGACACGCTGTTCCAGGAGTATGTTTTCCTCCGCCATAAGGAAATCACATAAGTCACCCACACGCTCCATCTCATCAATCAGACGAACACGGTACTTTGCAAGCCTCACTAAAAATAATGATGATGACGCCATGACTATGGGCTGGTGAAAAACTATTACGGAGTAATAGTCTAGTGAATTGGCACTGGTAAAATCGAAAAAAGTAAAAGGAGTGTCCACAGCTGATACAAGTAGGCAAACTGGTTGGATGACTGACTAGAGGTGAAGCAAGCAGGCAGGCAGGCAGGCAGGCAGACAGGTAAGTCACAGTGCTACGCAAAAGTAGTGCAATGAATACACCCCTTCCCTAAAAATCGACTCCTTTTATACGTTTTTCATGTGGGTACAAAATGGCGGATACTCACCTCCCACTCCCCTTAAAACCAAGCCGCCATCTTGTACCTCCCACCACGTCAATTGATGAAGAGTGGTGGAGGTGGGTACAAAATGGCGGATACTCACCTCCCACCACACAACCACACAGGCCGCCATCTTGTACCCACCTCCACCACACCGGTGTCAGTCAGTGCACTGGTGTGTGGAGGTGGGTACAAAATGGCGGCCTGTGTGGTTGTGGAGTGGGAGGTAAGTATCCGCCATTTTGTACCCACCTCCACCACACATCACTCACGCATGCGCACATCCACACTTATGACGTCAAACCAAGTTCTGCGCATGCGCAGTGAGGCGCTGGGACGGGTTAAGACTCTTTGTATACTACTATTGTGTCATAAGCGATTGTCAGGTCGCCAGCTAATGTCTCAACTGCGTTGTGACAATAACAGGCGACTCTGTCACTCAAAACAAAGTGGTAGCGAGCATGTTGACGCTTATTGTCACAACTGGGGACCAGTAATTATTTGAGGAAAGAATATATTACACATGATGTATGAATAATTCTTTGATATATCCACTAATCAAAGTATGGCCTACATGATGACGTCATCCTTTCTGCATTTTGCCACCAGGAGTCGCTGTAAGAATTGTGATTTCATGCAGCGAATACCAAGTGGAGCTATCATCAGATCCGACACCTAGTAGTTAGTGGTCCTCCATAAGGAAGTTAGTACCGGTATGTTGTTAATCTATCTATGAAAACAGCCTGTTCGGAATTGTTAGGCAGTACTAATTCCTCACCAGGCAGGACCGAATAGACCCGAAACCACCAGGCAGTATTAATTCCTCACCAGGCAGGACCGAGTAGGCCCGGAACCACCAGGCAGTACTAATTTCTCACCAGACAGGACTGAAGTAGGCCTATGGATATATAGATAGCCATTAAAAACTCACATAGTGGCCATCGACCCTAATTGACCGTCCGCTGATTGTTTGTTGGTCAATTGTCACCATGTTCATGAATGGACCTTCACAGATACTCAATGACTAACTGGATATTCTTCCAAATTCTACCCCTGCCAATGAAAATACTTTTTTTAAATATTTTGTATTGACCAATCAAATGTTCGAAAACTGAAAGATACCCCATAACGCACTGGGGTTTCTATAGAATTCATTAGCTGATCAATGTTGACCAATGCTGATGTTGAACAGTTTGATACGATTACATAGGATTAAAAATTCACTCTCTCGTATAAACATCTTTATGCCATATCCCCCCCCCCCCCAAATGTGTATAAGGCAATACACGATGACAATAGACCGGCTGTTAGATATTCGTACAGTATTCGCCTGATTGGCCCAAATCCACCGCCAACAAGATCTGGAAATATTGTTTTATGTTTACGAGGCTTTTCTCAACTTGAATTGTACATGACCATAACAGTCTTGAGCGGCCATGTTGTGGTGCGTTTTGTTTAGCCGAATTGAATATATATCATTTCATCCTCTGCATATATTACGATATTTGAATGGTAGAACTTACCGGACGTGACGTTTCATTCGAATGGAGTGAATAATCATTTTTCCATAATGCCTTTATTACTACTCTCTATTTTAGTCCGCCGTTTGGCATTAATCAAATCGGGCTATTGCTTTATCCCGAGCCGAGCCCGTCTAGGACGATAACTTTCAACATCAAACATTAATTTGATAGAGTTAGAGCAGCTGACCGACACCATCACATCGAGTTTGTGTCTTATTTGATTGAATCGATGTTTATTCAACAGACAAATATGACAGCGAAAATAAACCATCACAATGATACATCAAACAGTAACACAGATCTAACACCTGGTTTACATAAAAACATCATCAATGAAAATAGGTTTCATGTGTTTCATGTTTGTTCGTTTGTGTGTGCATGTGTGTGTTTTGCTGTTGTTTTTCTTTTAAATAAATATTCTTATTTTTACAAGGAAAGACACCTTTGGCGCTTCATATTTAATATCTGATATGAGGTTTGTTCATTGCAAAGTATTTCAACAGGCGAATGCGAACGATGTTCTATGGGTGTGTATAAATATTTAGACAACTTTCCTTTCAGTTCTTTAATTTACTGCAATAGATGCTATCATCGTCCCCAGACATGCCGCAGCATTTGCAAATCAACGCGGATTGATATATCATCATCCTCGAAACTTTTCGGAACTAACTATTGCATCTGCTCTTACTTTGTTCCTTGACTTGATCACTTTGATTTCTCATTTAAAATTGAACCGATGACATTGCATGGACAATCATGCATGGTAGTGGATTCAGGGAGAAGGGAGGGGGAGGGTAACGGGAGGAGGAGGAGGAGGAGGAGAATGAGGAGGAAGAGAAGGAGAAGGCGTAGGAGGAAGAAGATGAGAGAAGGAGGAGGAGGAAGATAGGAGGAGGTGGAGGAGGAGAAGGAGGAGGAAGATGACAGAAGGAGGAAGAGGAGGAGGACTAGGGGGGAGAGAGGAGGAGGAGGAGGAGGAGGTTGGGGAGGAAGAGGAGAAGAAAAGCAGAATGGGGTAGGGACAGGACAGCGAGGAACAGGGAGGAGTAGCAACAGAGGTCGGAGGAGAAGGAGACAAATAAGCAGGAGTAGAGCACTAGCAGGAGGGAAAAAATCATTACCAGGGTGAGGAAGAGTTGATAAATCGGTTAAGGATTCGTAATCAGGTTTTCCGAGTCATATGAAAAACCGTCATGTTTGATCACGTGTCTACTTGTTAATAATAGTGTCGGTAACAACGTGACGGTTTAGGCAATAGGTATAATTATTTAATATAATCATCTAATTCCAATCGCCTTATCAGTGTAGACATATATTATGCAACCTATCTATTTACATGAACGGTGTTGTGAGGATGACAAGAAGTTAAGGTAACTCGATTTTAATTTTGGAGATCACAAAACACATGTGCAACAAAGCTATTTCATCCAGTTGATATAATTCTATTCGCCATTCATCTCGTGTATCAATGCAGAGGTGATTAATTAAATGTCCCAGTGATTACAAGCGTCTAGTCCGTCATTCATAATCCAGCCGTCGTCCATTAGAGAATATCCGCGTCCATAATCCAAAGACCTATTCCATTTCCATATAACAGTATTAGCACCAAATTCAAAAAGACAAAAGTATACATAAACGTAGGCTTGTTTCCTGCAAGAGAGAAGCGGTCAACAGTTTTCAATGATGCGGGCAAGACATCATGATGTTCCAAAATATCAAATCCGTATCGCTGATCAGTATTCTTAATCCATAATATTCGTTATAGAGTCGTCATCTAAAATGATGTACCTCAGTCACGCTTTGATTGTGACTGTTCATATGAGTACCATGAGGATCTTGAAGTACATGGGCTCATACGGCCCTAGCCCCGGGTTAAGCGGAATTAGACACATGTTACGAAACGTAGCGCCATAGATCTTGCACGCTACGTTCGTATTTTGCTATCAGCATGCGATATGTATCGCCAAATTTGAGAAACTTTGAGTGGAGGCGCTTGATGGAATAGCCCTGTTTTATAAGTTTCTGCTTTTATCATATCATGATGACGTCATCAACCCGGAAGTAAGCTTACATGTCCAATATCGAAAAGTTTGTAAGAGTCAAAGTCTAACTATAATCAGCTCGAACATAGGAACAAGGGGAAGCGACTCTATACTGATAACAATATAAGGGATGCAATACACTACACATGCAGAGAAAAGATTAAAATCAATATACAATGTTATATGGATTATATAATATTTGAACATAATATACATTAACATACATTTTAATGCATATCGCTCTTCTTAAATCTTTATTAATCAATAACTACGAATTATAATACGGTACTCTATCTAATGAGATCTAATACTCATAAGCGTGAATATGTGGATATATTGATGTGAATATGTGGATATATAGATGTGGAATCAGAGGTATATATGTATACATTATATCTACATCTATTTTTATGAGGAATATTATTTATTTACAGGAATTATCTTTTATTTATATACAAAAATATGCTCATATGTTATCGTAATAAACAAACCATCTGTCCACGAAGGTGGATCTTTACAAACCTGCCATTTTGCATTAGTCTGTCAAAAAGCATGAATAGGTAAAGATATAGATTACTGCAAAAAATAAATCGGAAGCAGACACATCTGCTTTATCTCATCGTCCCCTGATGTGTATGGCAAGGGTAAAAAGCAATGATCTGGTGTTCACGACTAGAGCTATCAGTTGGCAACAATAAATGTCAATAAATATGCTCAGCACTGGAGCATTTTTTGTTCTTGTTTTTTTGTCTTGAGCATTATTTTTTCCTCGGTAAAATTGAATTATTTATATAGGCTAAGACTTTCTGCAATTAAGCACATACTACAGTCTGCTCTTATTGATCGACTTGGTAAGAATCAACTGTATGCTGAGCATAAATCACTATTCCATAAAAAACGATTCGTTTTCCCTTGGAAAGGGGAACTAGCGTCTAGCGTCTGATATTAGATCTACTTTCCACAAGGATATACTGCGATTTGATTTTTGCTGTTTATAATATTGACTTTTAGAGCAAAGTACAACGAATTTTAATGGACGTTTTGACAATTTACATAAATTTAGATGCCTTATATTGAAGGCAAATGCTCCTGTTACAAAGACTATTATGTAAATGACGGTCAGTTTTGTGGTTTTTCTGGTCAGTCTACCAATGGTGTCAGGATATTTATTGCATTAGACGCTTCCTCTTACCCTCACCAGGTTAGGGAGATCTCGCTCTCTAAAATGGAGGTACAAAGGGTCGCTTCTGCTCTCTGTTACTTTTTTATTCCTTCTTAACCAATGCTCAAACTTCAGGCTCATTAATCTATTGTCATGGTATTGTAGTCTATTATTAGACATTGTGGATGTTTCTGGAAGCTAACGCAAGCTTGTATTATGTGGGTCAGACACTTGGAGCTTTCTGGAAGGCTACTGTAAATTGTATCTATGTCAGATGATGCGGTAATAATGTGTATTTTGGAAGCTTCTTGAATTGGTAGAATGATCTTGAATGCCTCATAGAGTATAAATAGCGCTCAGTCGGTCAGTCAGGAGGGAATTCAAACTGGCTTTTATGTGGGTCTGTTATACTGTATTACTATCTGGATTTTACCTTTACCTGTAACTACGGACTGCTGGATTATTTACTCCTGTGTATTAACTTTTGGCTGCTGCATAACATACGCTATTTGTTAACGGACATTGGATATTGGACATTTATTGGGACTGTACAACAGAGCAGTGTTGGATTACCATTATACAGAAGAGTGATTTGTGCGCGTCAAGAAGGACTCTAAAGTGCACACCGGTATAGCATTGAACAGTAAGACTATATTTCACACATTTATTTGTTGTATTAACCTTACTTAAATTGTATTTGATTTTAGTATTGTAAATAAATATTTGATTGTTAATCCTTGACTTCACACGTCTTTCTGTTACACTCAGTTAACGTAACGCTATCTATTGTTTCATGTCCTAAAATGAATTTGCCATTGAAGAACCAGTCAATTTTGTTTCAATAGCGTGACAAATATTTGGCCTATTATTATGCAATTACACAGATCTGACAATTTATTTTCTTTACTACCATTTGTTGAGGATATACATATCGGTGTGTGCCTCAAGAGGATTTTGCTGTATTCATTATGTAAATTGATTTATTGAGCATATTGATCGATATAACTATTTAATGAGATTACAAGCGTCTAGTCCGTCATTCAAAATTAAGCCGTAGCCCATTAAAGAATATCCGCGTCTATAATCCAAAGACCTATTCCATATTCCATATAACAGTATTAGCACCAAATTCAAAAAGACAATCATAGTATACATAAACATAGGCTTGTTTCCTGCAAGAGAGATGTTTTCAATGATGCCGGCAAGACATCATGATGTTCCAAAAATATAAAATCCGAATTGCTGATCAGTATTCTTAATCCATAATAATCGTTGTAAAGTCGTCATCTAGAGAATGATGTATCTCAGTCACGCTTTGATTGTGACTGTTCATATATGAGCACCACGAGGATCTTGAAGTACATGGGTTCATACGGCCCCTAGCCCCGGGTTAAGCGGAATTAGACACAAGTTACGAAACGTAGCGCCATAAATCTTGCACGCTACGTTCGTATTTTGCTATCAGCATGCGATATGTATCGCCAAATTTGAGAAACTTTGAGTGGAGGCGCTTGGTGGAATAGCCCTGTTTTATGCGTTTCTGCAACAATGTTTTGTGACGTTGATTAAAATCGTCACATTTAACACAGGATCTTGCAAATGCTGCTAGGCGAGATATGTATACGCCATATGCAAGTCCCACTGTCCAGAAAGGGATAGTTTACGATGTCGAAATTGTAATCATCTCTTTTGTCATAGAGTCGACGAGAGAGAATGCCCGCTTCTTTTTTTTAGAGATATAGATCTAAATAGGATGTGCCTGTAGGGCTATCTGTAGTTTCCTTCAAATCCAGTGAAGGTGGATATATATCCTTCACTGCGTCATTTATATCGCGATTATCTACAGCGAGAAAATCGTCTATATAGCGTTTGGTGAATGAGAAGGAACGGGCTTTGAATGGATCGGTTTTTGAAAGCGCCTGCATATAGTCATATTCATAAGAGAACAGATACAGGTCAGCCAACAGGGGGTGCACAATTAGTACCCATTGGAATACCTATATGCTGCTGATATATTGTGTTGCCAAATTTCACATAGATAGTTTTAATGAGAAATTCAAGCAACTCTATAAACAAAGAAACATCCCATGAATGATATCTCTTGTATGTAGTCGAGCTAAAGAATGCTTTATGGCTTCCGACATTAATACATCTACGATCAGTTTTCTTGAACACAGATACTATTAATGAACTTAGACGGTCAATAAGGTCTTGATGAGGGATTGTGGTATAGAGAGTCGAGAAATCCCATGTGGATACATGTCGGTACGGTATGTGACTTTAGCATCAAGTTCTGCCGTAAGACATTTTGAGTTTTTCAATATCCACATACATTCAACGCCAGAGTTTTTAGAAATAGAGGCGCAATACCTTTCTCAAAATGCTTTTACCTCCTGAAAGGCCCTCCTCAATGGGGTTGAAAGAAGCTTGGTGGTGCAGCTTCTAGAAGCAGCTATGAATCTAGCTTTGTATGGTGATTTATGCAATGGCTAATCCATAAATAGCCACGCAGATAGCTATTGCACAAGCGCTTTACTTTACCCTTAAAAATTATGGAAGTACCAAGAGTTTTCGATGATATAATCCTATTTCAATGTGATTCGATTATGAAAACGTTAAAATATTGACGATATTTTTTCGGACGAAGGCATGCCTTATATGGTCACAAAATATTTGGGATAACAGGATCCCATATAACTCATGGGGTGAAAATTCTCACTCTCAAGAGAAGGAAAATACATTCCAACCGAGCCGCCAGACCAGTTTGGGGTGAATTTAAAAAATCTTAAAATTAAATTCTAAATCGTTTCGCAAGATTGCCAAATAAGCTGTTTGCATGCAGAAGGTTTATTTAGTCAATAGATGTATTCCATATGCCCGTCGTTGGAGTATTGGTAGTCGAGTCACAATACGAGGCCATATTGAACATGTCAAAGTGATTTCTCCAGTGTACCCCCAACTCTGCTTTCCTAGAATAATTTAATGCACTTAACACCGTGATCCTCCCCTCTGGTGTAATGGTAATTTGTCTGCTGTGTGTATTCCAGAAGACCTGAGAAGATTCCCAGACAATATCTTGGACGAAGTAGTTTTAATGACCCAGTGAAACCGTAAGGGAATTTATTTTTTTTGTTCAGAAGACAAATAATGCAATCTGGGTCTCTCTCGGGCTTGTAATCTAGAGATTGGTGCTTTTATTCCATTATCACACCCAGAGCAAAACAGGAGACTTGTTTTCTGAAGGAGTAATGAGACATCTGATACACAGTGGAATGTCGAGAAATGGATGGTAGATATTTACATATATATTTGGAAAACAGAATCCAAACAGAGGGGGGAATTGCATTGAGTGTCCTTTCCGCTTATTTTCAAGCTCACAAAGTTATCTCCCTTCAATACCTGACTTCAAAAATTAGGGGAGATGAGTCCTGTCGAGATCACATTTTGATTTCAGGGTAGAGTTACTCTGATGGAACGAGTCAACCTCCCAACATGGCAGGATCACTCCATTTTACTCCCGCTTCCAATAGCGGAATATGACCTTTGCGACGTGGCTATGACGTGTAGGGGAAAACCCACGTACACATGCACAGTTCAGTTTGAATCCGACCGAACAACTCCTTCAGTTTTGCACAAGAGCGAAATACTTTTGATATGCTCTGCCCATATACACGAGGAAATTTATCTCTAGATCATTCTAGTCACGTTAGGTCAACAGAGGTATTATGCAGAATAGAAAAGTAATCGGACATTTGCGTGCACTTCGCCATCCATAAGATGGCTTGCGAATCATGTGTCTCCATTATCGCGGAGCGATATCCGGTACTTTGCCGTATTCTGTTCGGCCTTCATCCGGCGGAGAACAGACTCGAGAAGTCCGATAAATTACAGGTTTTCATACCACTTCGGAAACAGATATTGCCCGGGCTTACAAAATATATAGGCATGAATAACTTTCGTATCATCCAAGAGGTGTGGTAGATCTGTAATTCTGAACAAGTAGGACATCACATGACTCGAAAATGGCTGGTTACGTTGGCGTTACGTCGGTAGACTTTAGCTAATTGGCTGACGAAGTCACGTGGTCTTGATTTATGGAAATTCCCTCTTGCAGTTGCCGAAAGTAGGTTGAAAATGGATACACACGATCCCAGGGTCAGTCTTACCGCGTATAGATGACCCAGATGGTTACAGGTTGGTAATCGGAATGTTCGACAGACATCGCTTGTCACTTCCGGCGGTGTGCTGCTCGGGCCGGTAATCCTGTCCGAAAATCTGACTGGTGGCTGGAGTATTACTATACTCCCAGTGAGGTGGTTCGCAATGGGACTGTATCAACCAACCTACATACAGGATTATATACCACCCCCCTTTGTCAATCGACCCTGCATTCAGTCACTTATATACTGAGGGCGAAAAAACGCCCTGACATTCTTCGCAAGGTGAGTCTTCGCCACGCCATGTAACCTTCGACGGACATTAAAAGTGCGAGATTATCATCAACCTCCCCACAGCGCATGCTCCGTTTCACAGGCGCACTCCATTTATGTCGATCGGTGTATGTTGCTAATTTATACAAAAAATGTATTTTGATGATATCCAGTGTCATCGTGATGTATGAAAATGTGGGAAATAATTTTATTCTTTAAAAATGGTGCAACAAAGACAAGTGCAATTACAGACACCACATTACCAAGTTCCTTTTGCTCAGTCTCAGCAAAAATCATTGAAGCAACAGGAACTCTAGTCCGAGCTTCCTCTGACCCTATGCCAGAGGACGACGACAGATAGTTTTTACCTCCGTCGATCAGACGGAGGTCTAGGGGCGCAACGTGAAATCTCCCGCCAAATAATTGTCATATGGGGAACCCACGACTCATAGTATTTCCAATAGGGATCGTCATGGTTCCCGACGAAATCTTGAGGCACTTTTCTTTGGACACAATTGAAATAATGGGCTTCCCCATTGCAATGCATTGCAGTGGGCCTTGCTTCTGTAGTCGGGTTCCACCTCAATCTCGAAACTAGAGCTATCCGGTCCTGTCCTCCATCCACCGAGAGATTTAATATGGCGGCCCTCCAACTTGTAGAGACGGACAATGCGATTTTTTGCCGTTTTTCTGGTAAGTTTATTGTCGCCATTTGATGTCATTACAACTCAATGATTCATAGTACACCACCCGTCATTTCTATATATCGTAAAGTATTTGTCGGCTGATGACTTATGTCGAAGCCAACCAAATAGTCTAAGTTGTTGTTGTTGCATATCAAACTGACTGACTCGCTGGAAGACAACAGCACAATCGACGATGCCCTGATTTTACTGATACTCGTTTTCTTTCAGTTGATTATATCCACCAGCCTGGTTGTTTAAAAACAGTTATTCTAAATTTTGCTGATAAATTATATTTCCGGGGGGGGGGGGGCTATTTATCTTGGCATTTGGCAGTTTGATTTTGCAGAAGCACCAAATTGATCTACCTGCGTGAGTCTGTAAACTTATTTAATAAAGCTGATAAATAATATACATATACTTTTCTTTTCATTTATCCTAACAGTTTAGTGACATCCACATTGTGTGCTGTGACACTTGTTGATGAAGAATAATTTGCTTGTTAAACCCTGATAATATTCTGAAAATTTATTGTGAATTTTGGGAAAGGTATTGCGCCACTATTTTCAAGAACTCTGGCGTTGAATGTATGTGGATATTGAAAAACTCAAAATGTCTTACGGAAGAACTTGATGCTAAAGGTCACATACCGTACAGACATGTATCCACATGGGATTTTTCGACTCTCTATACTACAATCCCTCATCAGGACCTTATTGACCGTATAAGTTCATTAATAGTATCTGTGTTCAAGAAAACTGATCGTAGATATATTAATGTCGGATGCCATAAAGCATTCTTTAGCTCTACTACATACAAGAGATATCATTCATGGGATGTTTCTTTGTTTATAGAGTTGCTTGAATTTCTCATTTAAAATATCTATGTGAAATTTGGCAACACAATATATCAGCAGCATATAGGTATTCCAATGGGTACTAATTGTGCACCCCTGTTGGCTGACCTGTATCTGTTCTCTTATGAATATGACTATATGCTGGCGCTTTCAAAAACCGAACCACTCAAAGCCCGTTCCTTCTCATTCACCAAACGCTATATAGACGATCTTCTCGCTGTGGATAATCGCTATATAAATGACGCAGTGAAGGATATATATCCACCTTCACTGGATTTGAAGGAAACTACAGATAGCCCTACAGGCACATCTTATTTAGATCTCTATCTCTATAAAAATGAAGCGGGCATTCTCTCTCGTCGACTTTATGACAAAAGAGATGATTACAATTTCGACATCGTAAACTATCCCTTTCTGGATAGTAATATTCCAGTGGGACCTGCATATGGCGTATACATATCTCGCTTAGTAGCATTTGCTAGATCCTGTGTTAAATGTGATGATTTTAATCAACGTCACAAAACATTGTTGCAGAAACTTATAAAACAGGGCTATTCCACCAAGCGCCTCCACTCAAAGTTTCTCAAATTTGGCGATACATATCGCATGCTGATAGCAAAATACGAACGTAGCGTGCAAGATCTATGGCGCTACGTTTCGTAACTTGTGTCTAATTCCGCTTAACCCGGGGCTAGGGGCCGTATGAACCCATGTACTTCAAGATCCTCATGGTACTCATATGAACAGTCACAATCAAAGCGTGACTGAGATACATCATTTTCTAGATGACGACTCTATAACGAATATTATGGATTAAGAATACTGATCAGCGATACGGATTTGATATTTTTGGAACATCATGATGTCTTGCCGGCATCATTGAAAACTGTTGACCGCTTCTCTCTTGCAGGAAACAAGCCTATGTTTATGTATACATTTGTCTTTTTGAATTTGGTGCTAATACTGTTATATGTAAATGGAATAGGTCTTTGGATTATGGACGCGGATATTCTCTAATGGACGACGGCTGGATTATGAATGACGGACTAGACGCTTGTAATTGTAGCTGAAACAAAGGAGTGTACATTCCACATGTAGGCCTACATTATTGAGATTTTTGACTGATAGCATGGATGGAACCTTTCTCATTTTTTTTTTTGTAGTTTTAAGCCCTGGACATACTACTGGGCATTTATTTGCCATACGATCACATTTCACATGCCTTGTTCAGCCCCGTGATCTGGAACCAAACAGACAGTATCACTAGATGAAATAAGGAGAACATGATATACATTTCAGGTTTTACCAATGCCAAATGACTTGAACAGAAGACAATTAGACAAAAAGAAAATCAATAAATATATCAATAAATAATAAATTACATAGAAAATTTTCTTGTCTTTGCAAAGGGGACATCAGACACACTGACAACACAGACCATTCATTCAAATTTCGCCTTCCATTGGGGAGGCAGAAATATTCCTCAAACACAGTATACATATTCTCTCTTGTGATCTAATTTTCGTTTGTCAAAATATTGCTCCATAGAGAAGTTACTGATATAAACAATCCTGTTCTAGATTATGATAGACTGGATTATTATCATGCTCATGCCACTAACATGAACTCCAATACAACCAGTGGTCAAGATCCATCATCGTTCTTCAGAATTCATATTATTGATCACTCATAGATTGGATTAAGTTCTCATAGTACTCAGTTCTCATTTCATACTTTTGCAAATTCTTGTAACATGGTCAGGCTCCAGTTCTATTAAGTACACGTATGAAAGGTGCGAACTGGTATGATGGATTTCATCTTGTTGTGTATGACGAAAGAATGAAATATAATGAAGGCCATCAACATTTTCAATGAAGTGAGTTTTGATATTGAATATGTATACAATTGATTCCAACTTGCAGGGTTAGCACTTCTGATATCAGATGCAACAGGACTGTTACACAATGGATGTACTGGATGAAATGGAAAAACCAAAAGAGACTATTGATTGGTTCAGCTGTGTCAGAAAGGTGTGGAATGACAGGGGTGGTGAAAATCAGAGTCAGTGATTGGCCACAAGCCACATTGGATATCAGCTGATTCCTCAGGAAATAAACATTACGCATGTAATGATGACCGGCAGAGTGATACATGTGTCAATCAGTCAGACATTTTCAAGGATGCCCAGTTTTAACTTAAAACAACCATGCCGGACTTCATTCCTTCTCTCAGAATAATTGGATCTAACTTTTACAAAACCTGCAGCCCCCAATAGCTCCTGGATCTAGACCACATAAATGAAGGGATCTAGTTTATCGGTGCTATAGCAAAAATATCATGTAGAATGGGATTGTGGGGATAATATCAGATTCATGAAAGTTGAAGTCCTGCAGCATGCTCCACAAATATCATCAAAGGTCATAAAACTTTCTGGTCTGCGCCAGTGTGGATCTATATACTTGTTTTTGTTTTTTTGTTTTTTTTAACAAAATTATCTCCCTTGACCAGGCGAGGACTTGAATGTGTCTGAAATGATTTAGCTTCTAGAAACAAAGACTTCATTTCCTGAGTAGAGGTAAAAGCCGAACATATTTTGATTATTTTATTCAAATTTCAATTCCACTTCTGGTATATGTACATGTATAAAATACATACAGAATGAACTGCATACAGAATAACACAAAGAACAGGTATATGTATCTCATTACATTCTTAACCAAAGATCAATACCTGGGTGATATTACAACAATACCATGGTGTTATATATTGTTATGATTGGCTTAACTTTAGCTGCTGAAGATATTTCTAATTTGAGGGTACTGGGCAATCATACTAAATTTATTTTCATAACTTCATTTATTTTCACAATAAGCAACATAATCGAGATTAGCAAGTGAAGTTTTACAACATAATATAATACGCATCATGGATCTCCTTCAGTTTAGTGTAGACATATATACCCTTGGATATCTGTTACCCTGATTCAGTCATAATATTGTCTATATTATATTGATGTCGACAAGGAATATACATAATTATTTGATAGTATTATTAATTGTATGTTGTTTATGATTAACATGAACTTTTTATTCGCTGGAATCCAGCCATTTGTTCCATATGGGCAATATTCTCATCAGCCATCACCATTCAATATGAATGTGATACATGTACAAGTCCATGGTAATTGATACATTATGGTGAAGGTGACCTGTAACACCAGTATACAAACTTATTCCGAGCTCATTGAATGAGCACATGATGCTGAGACAGATCAGAACGGAGTGTCGGTAAAATCAGATGTGTTTTGTAGAGGATTCTGTCAATGAGGATGCTATACTGTACACATACAAAATATGAAGTGTTGATGTGTAGGGCCTATAGCATAAAATCACAAGCAAGTTGGTAAAACTAGGCACACAGGGTCTCATTTCTGCCACTAACGTGTTGATTTGGGTGGAGGTGTCCTCTCATGGGGAGGTGTGGGGGGGAAGGGGCCTAATGTCTCAAGCAGTATTCCAGGTTTTCCATCAATATACTCTATTCCATACCCCAATATTTCAAGCACGTGAAATCAAAGAAATATTATTTGCGGGGAATGTGACTTCCACATCCCAAGCTGGACGTGCTAGTGGGGAACCCTCAATCTCACGTTAATTACCATTGATGAAGTTCACGTCAACAAATGCAAAATTGAGCTTGGCATCCGGCCCTATGTTATTCAGTGATGTACTATTCCCCTACTGACCCTGTTGCCTCGACGGAGGTCTTTGCGCTCATTCAGCGCTTGTTTTTTATAGATTGTCTTTGACTACATGTAGGCCTGTCGTCGTTGGCACGGACTACAGGAACCCACCCACCAACCACCCGCTGGCTGATACAGGCTCTTCTGCTAAGCGTTTTTCCTTGTTGAAGGATGACGAGGTACCTCGAGATGTCCATGCACCGTAAAAGAACAACAAAACAAACAAAATGCATGGGGTATACAATTATTTCGCCGTAGACACCCAGAATCCGCCATTTCACGAAACGAAAATATTCTATTTTTTCCGAAATATCGAGGATTTTTTTTCTTCCGTGTGTATTGACACCTTTTGTGACATCTTTTTGGTTTTCTGTCAGAAATCATATGGGATTCTATTTGATGCATATGACAAATTATATAGAACCCTGCTGAAAAAGTTCTAGAACCCTATTGAAAATCCTATAGGATTCTGAGGGAAATCCTACATGAATCCAGAGGAAATCCAATATCTAAATGATAAATCTTATGGGATCATATTGAGAAAGGCTGTGACCACAATCGTTTAGGACCCTATATGATTTTTTCAATATGATACTATAGGGTTTGTAAAATAGAACACATAGATACAGGTTTTTCCTCAGGAATGCTATATGCTCTTAGATTTTTTAATATTATCATATAGCCTTTGTCATTTAAATCCTATAAGGAACCTGTAAGATTTCACTCATAAATCTCATAGGATTTTCAAAAGGGTCCTATAAGATTCTTTTATAATGAGGACCATATATTATGTACATCACAAGTCCTTTGGATCGTACTGAAATAGATTATATAGCATTCTTGAGAGAAATCCTATGAGATCCTATAAGATTCCTGAGAGATCTTTCCGCATTGTGTATGATCTAAATGACAAAATCAATATGATCCTATTGAAAACATTCTATAGGATCCTTTTGCGAAATACTGTGGTCATAATCCTATAGGATTCGATAAGATTTTTTCTTATGGAACTAATGGTAAATTATATCCAAAATTAACCTTTTTTTTAATTCAAAACACACTGGAGGACGTATTTGTGACCAAAGATAGCCAGAAAAGAACCGGTTTAGATGGTTCTTTGTAGAACCATTCCGCTTGAATAACTCTTTTACGGTCACCTCATGGACGTATTCCTCTTTAGCTATCAGGACACTCTGTACAAAATGTCCTTTTTGCCCGCAAATTCTCATGTAACAGGTTCGGTGTGTTTATTAGAAAATAACATTTTGCTTCCATGTTACAATACTGAAGGAAAATGGATTTCCACGATAAGTTTGTTATTCTCCTTTCCAAATATGGAGATACATTTTCTCCTGTATTGACCAAGTAATGTGCATCGATGTTATTCGATATTATAAGTTGACGAGCAGTCAGATTAAATCCATGGGCTCCTATTTGAAATATTAAATGCGAAGTATGTGAATATTTGATAACTTCCTGCGGCAAATGTTTAAGAAATAAATCAAGCTTTATCCTCTTACATCGCCTTTACACGGACATTGATTGAGTTAGGAATCGTCCATTCCGTCTATATGCCGCAGTCATTGGAATGCATAAATAATATCTGAGCAGGTGGTCGTTAGTATCTCGAGCGGAAATTAAAGTAGAATTAATGGCAAGTAAAGACACCTTCATTATGATGTATTTCAGTTTAGATTGATGGTCTATGAATTTTACATCGTGTCTGTCTGTGGCGCGTTCTGGTCGGAGATACAGGATTTAAGGATTCCTTGTCACGCGCTTCGCCACCTTTGGACACGGATATGGCCAGACATATGACAGATGTTCCAATGAGGCCTATTACAAAATTACAATATTCAGAAAAAAACTATAACGGATTTGTATTTTGCGTCAAAGATGCT
>JAVTVY010017112.1:0-59988 GCA_036873755.1 Hanleya hanleyi | reverse complement strand
ACGTGTTCGTCGAGGCGCTCACCAGTTTATCACTCAGGGCTATATCCACTTGCTGGAATAGCGAATGAAGCCAGAGATTCACTGGTCCCACGGGTGCCTCTGCTTTCAGGACTGTCCCATCTTTATTGGTGATTTTAGCTTTCACATATAGGTACGTATGGGCTAAATCCAGGTAGGTCGTATCTGCGTTGGTGATGGTGAATTCAATGGGGCCTGTGGCTGTAATGCTGAAAAGGGGCAGATGTTCCACCCATTGACCCTCTTCGGCACTGGTCTGAGTAGGTGGGACGGTCCATAAATCAAATTCACTGTTGGTAGAAGGACACGACTCGGCATGGATGAAAGCCATCTTTAAGAAAAGATATCCTTGGTCTTCTTCGATGTGCGTCGTCGCTGGGTCGGTCGTCGACTGGTGCGTGGTCTCGGTGGGGCAGCTCTTTTATTCCCTACGGTGCGTTGTGCTTTGGCCACCAAGACGCCTCCCGCTTCTTTGGCCCGCCGTTTCAAGGATTCTTTGGGTGCCGTACCCCCCAAGACATCACCGGCCACTTGCAGTCCACTGCGCACCGCTTGTTTGCCGATCGCTTTCACCCCACGCGTCACCAAGGGCAGGAACGTTTTGACGATGCTCCCGAGTATGTTCCGCAGTCCATGTCCTCGTTGCATGCGTGTACCCGCAAAGACAGGAAAGTTACCCCCGGCCTGTTTGGTGTAATGATCGACGTAACTGGCTGTATGGCATTGATAAGGTACCTTCATTATGCAAAGTGAACCGCTCGGACTTGACGGAAATGAAGTGTCAGCACCACTTTTCCTCGTTCGAATGCCACCGGTCGTCCCGTGTCGTCTCTTATATCGATGACGATGGAGCTAATATCGGTCTGACTGACCGGTAGATACACGATATGCCTGAAACTGTGGGTGACTTGAGCTCCATACGTGCCTTTCACCGGGCAGACGCGCAGTAGAGGTACGTTGCTGTCGCCGACAATGTGTGCATCGACCACGTCCGAGTAGACGTACAGGCCATACATACCACCACGCATGTCCATCGGGATGTGGCCTATCTCGCCGGTGGGGCCAGCGTACCCCTGGTAATTGAAACCCAGCATTTGCTGTAGGGTAGCACTGAGTTCGACACTCACGTTGGGGCTGAGCGTGAGATTGGCCTTGTCGTTGTGTGCGTTGTAATCGAAGTCCACATGATTTTTGAAGGGGAAAGATTTGATGGGTTTTGAAGTATTCGTGACGTCTCGTAGAGACTTATAATGCATCAGACTTCTCAGTCCACCCATGAACTCCTTGGGGGTATCGTATTGACCTTCGGGTAGTTTGAGTCGAGTTTCTTGTCCTTCGTAGGTCACCTCGTACCATACTTCATTGGCTCGCACGTTGTACCACGAGTAAGGGTATTGGATATCCACGAGTCCACATTCCCAGCGTCCAGGTAAATGCAACGGTTGCGGTAACTGGGTCACGTACTTGGTCAAGGTGTTGTCAGGAAACACATCAGCCGAGCTGTTACTGGGTAGGGTGAGGTAAAACATGATGACTGAGCTGTCCTGCTGCTGCTGTTGGTTTTAATACTTCTCCCAGCCCTTGGGCGCTAATCGTCGTGATGGTCGCGGTGATTTAGCTCTTGGTGGTTGCAGGTGGTGGCGTGGTAAAAGGGGTGAAAACGTAGGTGCCCGCCGTGGTGGTGATTTGGGTGGTGACTCCGGTTCCCAAGGTTCTGGTGGTGTACTCACATTCTGCATAAAGGCCCAGCGCTCGGGGTTCCCCACCAATTCCTGTGGCACATGCATGTCTTTCAAGCCTTGAGCGAAGACCTCCCATCCTCGAGGATTCGTGTGCGTCCTGCGTTGACGCATCAGGTCATTCACTAAATCCGTCATGTGGGTCCCGGGGACCACTTGATTCTGTACCAGGAGTTCGCCTTTATCATTCCAAGTCATGTTAGGATTCTGTTTCATTCGTTGTAATACCAGGCCAGCTTGTTTCTTGAACGAGGCAGGTACACTCTTCAGGACTTCGTCTTCGACCCACTGTGGAGCTGTGGAAGGTACCCCACCCGGCTGTTGGAACGGTGCTGAGGTCGGCGGTGTGTCACGTGGTGATGGTGGTGTGGTGGAGCAGAGAGGGTTTTGTATTGGTCCATGAACGTCATGTACCGCTGAAGCGTCTCATTGTACCGTTGTACTTTCTCACTATCGCTTAACCCCGGTCTCTGTAAGATCTGTTGCATCTCTCCATCGAGGGTGTTTATCGTCTTCACCGTAGGTGGGACAGGGTAGGGCGATTGGAGGTTTTGAAGGAGCCGTGGTTCGACGAGGACCATTTTTTTCGTGTGGTTCATTGTCGGCCGAAGAGTCCACCCAATACTGGACCCAACACGGAAGCGGCCAACGGTGCTAAGATGGCCCCGAGAAATCCACCTTGCTGTAACACCTTTTTCTTTTGTGTTTGAGACACTCGCTTCTGGACTAAGGTTCTTAGACCTGTCTTATGCTTGGTCAACTTGGTCTTCTGAGCCGGAGTCAGTGGTACGTTGCCTTTTAAGATATTGAGTCCAATCTCGCACAGACAGCACACGAGAGCAGGGTCCGCACCGCGTACAATGGTTCGGACTAACTCGGGTGGGGCCGTCTTCAATACACGGAGCGTGGGAGCGTGCTTCCGTACTCGCGCAGACATCCTGTACAACTAATGCTAGAACCCACAATTCTGCTCTTTTTATCTACTTCAGAGAACATAACCCTGCTGTGGTATTCATTCTTTTTTATTATCCCCATCATCAAAACACACACACACCCCAGCTGGGGGAGCCACTGTAGGTGTGTTTACATTATTTTTGCATGTACACGTGGTGAGTCTCTCCGGGAAAGATGCCGGTCCGTAGTCGAAGGTGGTCGGGGGTGGTTTGCTTCAGGTCGAAGAGCATATACCCGTGCTGAGGGGTTGTGGCATCTTTAAAGGCTTCCAATGCAAACGGTGTGCGGCCGGGATACATCTGTCTCGCCAGGTGCAGCAGTTGAGTGGTATCTCTCGGGTTTTTGAAGACCACCATGTAGTGGGAATTTAAGCTGATGTTCCGATGTTCTTTGTTTTTACTGAACAGATTCTGCACAATGTAGATGATGCTGAGCCGTCGATGGTGGCTGCCTTTGGTAAAGAGTTGGGTGACCCGCGCATCCGTCTCCGCCATGAGATCATCCAGAACCACCAAGGTGTCGGGTTCCAAATCGGCCAGGTTAGGTAGGCCTTCCACGAACGTGATGTGGGGCATTGCTGCATACGCTTCCTGCCATTCTCCGTAACACCACACGACTCTGGCAATGGGTGGAGTGATCATGCTGTCGGCGTGTTGAAGGAGCTTCCTGACGAAGTGCGTTTTGCCGGAGCCCGTCGGTCCTGCGATGACGCAGGTGAAGGGATGCTGCCACCGAGGGTCCATGGTTGGAGGTGTATCCGCTGTCGTGGTAACCCGCTCTTGTAAATTTGGTACGAGTGAACTGGAGTGGTGGTGGGCACAACGTCGGTTGTCGTTGTCTGTTCACGTTCAGGGATGATGATGGTGGTGATGGGTACAACGTGGGTCGTCGTCGTTGTCGGTTCACTGTGAGGGATGAAATCCGGTGGGTCTTCAGACGTAGTGGGTGTTCTTGGTGTAAGTGTGGAGCTTACACTCGTTGTGGCTTGTACACGCGGTGTGGTGGTGGTGGTGACTGGGCTGGATACGACTGGTGCTCTCTGTAGACCGGTTTCACTGATGGCTGGTGTTCTCAGTTGGTTAAGTAACGTACTGACATAGGCTACGTCGTAAAACACACCTCCGTACAATACACTCAGCAGGGTTAGCACTAGTACACCAAAGACCACTTGCACTTTGCGCGTTTTGGAAGACGCTGTGTTCAGAGACGGTTGCACCGTGTTCATGGTTGGACGTGGAATGAAGGAGGACGGTAGTGGTGTCTGGTTTTATAGCCGTTTCACCTGGTTGGCAGCGACCCAGGAATTGAAGGAACTGGGCCAGCCTTGCCATTTCACGAAATGAAACGGTTTGCCACGTCGACGTTCCGTTTTCAAAATCTGTTCCACCGTGTAGTAGTCTTGCTGTGATTTTACGGCAGGCTGTAATTCCATCTCGTAAAACGTGCCTAGCAACGGTTCCCCTTGAAGATCTTCCAGTTCATAGACTCGCCGCTGTCGGGGTAGGCGCCGTTTAATCAGGAAGTGCTCATCGCTCCAGTTGGGCAAGTAACTTTTCTCGAACTTGCCCTTGACTTTACTGATCCGTACAGGGTCCCCGACCTTGAACATCTCTTTCGTCGTTCGCTGCGATGGTCTGGGGTACAAGACACGCCGGACTTGGGCTTCATTGCGTTGGGTCACGGTAATGGGGGCTCCCTGTATACTTCGATGATAGGCTCGATTGTAACCCCTCACCAGTTTCGGGAGAACATCGATGTACCGCCTTGTATTCTTATAGGTGAAATATTTATACATGCGACCTTTAAATGTCCTGTTGAACCTTTCCACCACGGATGCCTTGGTCTCGTTGTACGTATGGAAGAAGAAGACCTTCTGGGCTTTCAGAAAGGCTTGGAACGGTCTGTTGAGGAATTCCGTGCCTTCGTCGGTTTGCAAATACAAAGGTTTGCGCCCGGTCTTGAAGATGTCTTTGAACGCCGCTATGAGATTCGCCCCCGTTTTCGTCCGGATGGGTACCACCCACGCATACTTCGATAGGATATCGATGCACGTCAAGATATACCGATTCCCATCGTTGTGTTTGGCAAAGGCGCTCATATCGACCAAATCCGCTTGCCACTGGGCATCTATTCCTCCCACGATGACCCGGTTCCGTAGAAAATGGCGACGAACAGCTCGATGTAAGGTATAGGTGTCTTGTTTTCTTAACCAATCTCGGACTTGAGCACGTTGTATCCCCTGGGGTTTGGCCGCTCGATAGAGAGCCGACAATGCACTATAGGCCGCCGGACTGTCGGGACTGTAGTATAAGTTATCCAACACCTTCTCCCAGCGCTTCATGGTGACACAATGATGATGGACCCGGAGAGTATGGTTTATTTATAACAAGTTTCTACCACCGTTGTGTTGGTTGACTCAGTTCAGCCGGATAGTCTATAGCCTCGTCGTCGTCGGGTTCATGTAGTTGTTCATGGGGTTCAGCCAGCGCGTCCTCAATAGCACGAGCCCACCCCAACTCGTCTGATGATCGTTCGTCCGGTGTAAACAGCTGGTCCACAATAGGCACCACTTTCTCCAAGGCTGTCCACAGATCGGGGTCTAGGGTGAAGCCTCGCGTAGGGTCTTGGTAGCGGCTCAGGCGTGCGAAGAAAGGCCCACGGTATACGTAGATGGCATTGTCTATGTGGATGAGGTGTCCGTCGAGCTCGTCGCTCAACACCCGTTTAAATTTGGTCCAGCCGTCACGCTGTAGCGTCACCGTATTCGATACGGTCTCAGCGGGCGACCAGCAAATAGCTCCACAGTCTTCCACCAGGGTGACTTTATCTTCATAGACGTGTAACCCCACCTGGTGTGTAAGGGGCAGGATGGCTCGTAGGACGGATGACATGCTTGCTCCAATGTCGAACGGTGAATGACACACACTCTGTCTGACCCTGGTATTTATAGTGTCAATACCACAGCGCCAGGGTCAATAGGGCACAGACTAGTATGAGGCCAACCAGCCGGTGCTGGTTCCGGCGTGAGCGCTCGTGGTCCATAGCCCGAGCATCAAGGATGGCTGTCATAGTCCAGTAGTGGTGAGTGATGGCACGCCTCTCCATCGAGTGCACTCTGTGGAGGACCGCTTCTGTGAACTCGTTCAGGATCTGGCGTCGTCCCTCGTTGTCGTCGCCATCTGCAAACATGGACCGGACCACTGCTCGGTAACCCGTGAATGAATTCACCACGGTGGCATACTGTAAAATGCGAGTCGCATGGGGCTGGGTCTCCGCCATGGCTCTGCAACCGTAGAAATGAAGGTGTGGGATCCAGAGGGACGTGTTTTATAGACCAGATGTAGCTCTACGGGTGTAGTCCGTGATACGCAGTATTCTGATGGGTTAGTCCACAAAGGGGAGCAACAACAACAACACAGATTACAGGTCAATCCTTTTTATTATGCGTGAACATCATAGGAATGCATGTACTGACCTGTCTGTGGGGGGTTTCCCACAATGGCGTTCACCTTCGTGTCTTTTCGGGTACGTCCGTGTCTTTTCGTTAAAGTGCGTGTATTTTCGGTAAAGTCCGTGTCTTTTCGGATCGGTGACGTCCGTGTCTATCATCCGGGTACTTCGCGTCTGCGCAATGCGGCTCAGTCGTACACCAGTACACCAGTACAGTCTCGATCCTCGACTTGGATTACCAGCTAGCGTGCTATAAAAGGGAAGCGACCTTGCCGTTTCATCAGACAGTCTGTCAACCACCAAGATGTTCACTTGTACTACTTGCCAGAAGCAGTTTATTCGCCCAGAAGATTTGCGACGCCACGAGGCCTCCATCCACAACGGTGCACGGTATACTTGTATAACCTGCGCACGGTCATTTAATCGGGAGGATATTTTACTGCGCCATGAACGCTCACTTCACGAGGGTGCGACGGAACAATGTAATGAATGTGGTCAACTCTTCAAACGACCCAGTCAGTTAAGACGGCACCAACGTTTGATTCATAGTCCATCACCACGGTATGCGCGACAACCTTCTACTATAGAGGAGCCGCGGAAGGTCAGGCCCAGTGAAGATGAGCCCGGGGAGACGAACGCCACTGGTGATGCGATGACGGAGAGCCCGCCTATACCCACAGTTCAGAAGAGCCTGGATATCCAGCCGGACCCAAGCGTTACGGTTTCGAGTCATTCGCCTGACAACATCGAACATTTTCTGGTCGAGCCCATAAATGTTCCTGGCGATCTCTTAAAGGACAACCATCCAGTGAGTGACGACGATCGGGGCCATTGGTCTATGACACGGTACTGTTTCCACCGTCATCGCCCTATTCAAGATATCTACAATTTCCCACTGACCAAACTCACCCGTCTACGCAGCTACGTGGAAGCCATCTTCGAAGATCAAACTACGGCCTTCAAATTGAATGTCGCTTTCGGGTACATCTTACGTCACAAAAGGACGGACCAGTTACGGTATTGTTACCCCAGTGCCAACAACCTTGTGTTTGATCTGCCGTTTACCATCATTCACCGGGCGTCGCTAGAGATGATGCTGGCCCAAGTGGAACAATTGGATGCCTTGAGATGGGCACATCGTCAACGCCCCAACACACAATGGGTGGTAAAGAGGGTAACCAATGTTACGTTTTTCGTGACCAAGACGACCAATCAACCCATCGGGTGAATGCGTCACCCATGCACTGATGAATACCACAACATGCCGTACATACTCTCTATGTCTACATGCTGATCGTTGACTTGAGCTCAGTAAACACTTGTGCCTGATGTGACGATGCGTTGAATAATAAAACACGGTGTATGATATTTCGAATGCGAACATACTAAACATACCCAGGGCGGCTCCCCCAGCCTGGGTATGATGTAAC
Source organism: Hanleya hanleyi (assembly GCA_036873755.1). Taxonomy (NCBI): domain Eukaryota; kingdom Metazoa; phylum Mollusca; class Polyplacophora; order Lepidopleurida; family Hanleyidae; genus Hanleya; species Hanleya hanleyi. The sequence goes on along the minus strand of JAVTVY010017112.1, from coordinate 52,397 downwards.
ATTGGGGATAATAAACTGTATGAACATTGCTGAACTTGTCGTTATTCATATTGGACCGTCTGACCTTGGAGGTGACCTTTGACCTTTTGACCCGCGCGTGCGCACTGCCGGGGATGACGCGCACTTCCGGGGATGACGCGTGATGACGCGCGCACCGCTCGCGCTGGGGCCAGGCCAGTGGAAAAGTGCCGGCGGTTGAACATACGGACGTCTAAGGGGAAAAACATGGGAACTCTTCTATGTTTGGAGGTAGTTTTTTAGTGAAAAACCCGGAAGTGACGTCACAACCCCACCACGTGACCTGCGCAGCAGAATGGAAACGACACCCTAGTGTAACTCCCTCACCTAGGCTTCACATGGATACTCGATCCCATCGACCCAGTAGTAACTCCCCTAGCTCCAACACGTCTATTTCTATACTACGGCCAGACTGCGCATGCGCAGAATGCCGCTAGTTCAAACCCACTAGTCCAGTCAGATGCCCCTTCACTTTGATACCTCACTCGACTCCATTGGACCATGGCTCCCCTAGCTCCAACACGTCTAGCGGGACCCATACAGGGTCCAGTTTTCGACACTAGGTGACCCCATCCCGACAAAAATGGCCAGTTTTCGACACCGGATGTGCCGCCATCTTGAACATACGTGCCGCCATCTTGGATATGTCCCATAATGCACCGGGTCAAAATACTCGCTTCTGATTGGACGAGAGCTCCGTGGCGGATTTGAAATACTCGCTTCTGATTGGACGAGAGCTCCGCATTGCATCTGCGCATGCGCAGAATGGCTACCGCACACCCAACCCATTACATGCCCCTTCATCTAAGCTTCACTTTGATACCTCACTCGACCCCATTGGATCATGAGTAACTCCCCTACATCCCCAAAACGTCTATGCGCATGCGCAGAATGACGCTAGTTCACACCCACTAGTCCAGTCAGATGCCCCTTCACCTAGGCTTCATTTTGATACCTCATACGACCCCATTGCACCATTATTGGCTTCGCTAGCTCCCAACACGGCTATTTCCATACCCTTGGGCCACCGCGCATGCGCAGAATGACGCTATTTCAAATCCGCTAGTCCAGTTAGATGCCCCTTCACCTAAGCTTCACTTTGATACCTCACTCGACCCCACTGGACCAGTAGTAACTCCCCTAGCTCCCAACACGGCTATTTCCATACCCTTGGGCCACCGCGCATGCGCAGAATGACGCTATTTCAAATCCGCTAGTCCAGTCAGATGCCCCTTCACCTAAGCTTCACTTTGATACCTCACTCGATCCCATTGGACCAGTAGTAACTCCCCTAGCTCCCAACACGGCTATTTCCATACCCTTGGGCCACCGCGCATGCGCAGAATGGTGACAACGCCCAAGCCGCTAGTCCAGTCAGATGTCCCTTTACATAAGCTTCACTTTGATACCTCACTCGATCCCATTGGACCATTATTGGCTTCGCTAGCTCCAAAACGGCTATTTCCATACCCTTCGGCCACCGCGCATGCGCAGAATGGCGCTATTTCAACCCCACACCCACCCCATCAGATGCCCCTTCACCTAGGCTTTACTTTGATACCTCACTCGATCCCATTGGACCATTTGTGGCTCCCCTAGCTCCAACACGGCTATTTCCATATCCTTAGGCCACACGAGTTGTCTCCCTTGCGTCAATGTGTGCAGATGGCGCTACTGTCGACGCCGTGATATGGAAAGGGCATCCCCACACCATCCTGGAGCCGCCATTTTGTTTGTTGTTTTCTTGCGGAGATACACGGGACAATAAACGCTCGACCCTAGGGTGGTACAGATGCTAGACTGATCCTATTAACATGGTACAACACCTATAGATTATGTTTATTACTAGGACGTCAGCGAAATACTAGTACCCATCCTCCGTATGGCATTTATTCTGTGAAAACGCCCATGACATGACTGAAAAGAGCCTCACTCGGCCCAATCGGACCATGCAGCGTATTTGTAGTCTAAGGACTACTTTTCCTCCGCGGAAGCTTTCTTCCGCGACCGCATCACAGCCAAACCGCATCACCGCGGAGGAATACATCCATCCTCCGTATGGCAGAACTGTACAACCCAGAACAAGTCTAGACATGCCTTGATCACGTGATCGTCATGGGGAAACCCCCACTGGGGAATCCCCCGACCCACCGCACTTCCGCCGCAAATTTTACCCAGGGGGAACAAAAAAGTAGGTCAATGTGGTCTGTGCCGTCTTTATACTACTACTGGCCTGCCACGCATTCATCCTGATTTAACAGCCTTCATGGACGAAGGCACAGAGACGTGGTGTTGGAACAGTCAAGCGTTGCAAGGCCTGAGCAGTAGCGTGTGCCGCCAGTGCTGCCTGTTTTACCTCTACCACCGTTGTCGGAGAAGCAGGCTACCCATCATCGTACAGATGTTTGACGAGTACCCTCAAGCTACCGATCGAGATGTACGACTTGGCCGCAGTTCTAGCCATTTCAGTGTACAAGTCCCGTTCTGGGCTTCAGTTTTCACGTGGGTGTTCTCTTGTTATTTTTTTTATTGCTGTTTTTGGATAAAAAAAACAAATGAGATATCACCCAAAATCCTGTCTTGTGTGTTTTCTGTACAATAGGTAACGAATTACAAGCGTCTGGTCCGTCATTCATAATTCAGCCGTCGTCCATTAAAGAATATCTGCGTCCATAATCCAAAGACCTATTCCATATTCCATATAACAGTATTAGCACCAAATTCAAAAAGACAATCATATTATACATAATATGCAATATGTTTCCTGCAAGAGAGAAGCGGTCAACAGTTTTCAATGATGCCGGTAAGACATCATGATGTTCCAAAAATATCAAATCCGTATCGCTGATCAGTATTCTTAATCCATAATATTTGTTGTAAAATCGTCATCTAAAGGAAGATGTATCTCAGTCACGCTTTGATTGTGGCTGTTCATATGAGTACCATGAGGATCTTGAAGTACATGGGTTCATACGGCCCCTAGCCTCGGGTTAAGCGGAATTAGACGCATGTTACAAAACGTATCGCCATAGATCTTGCACGCTACGCTCGTATTTTGCTATCAGTATGCGATATGTATCGCCAAATTTGAGAAACTTTGAGTGGAGGCGCTTGGTGGTGTACCCCTGTTTTATAAGTTTCTGCAACAATGTTTTATGACGTTGATTAAAATCGTCACATTTAACACAGGATCTAGCAAATGCTACTAGGCGTGATATGTACACGCCATGCAGGTCCCACTGGAATATTACTGTCCAGAAAGTGATAGTTTACGATGTCGAAATTGTAATCATCTCTTTTGTCATACAGTCCACGAGAGAGAAGGCCCGCTTCATTTTTATAGAGATATAGGTCTAAATATGATGTGCCGGTAGGGTTATCTGTAGTTTCCTTCAAATTCAGTGAAGGTGGATATATATCCTTCACTGCGTCAATTATATAGCGATTATCCACGAGCATAAACAAGTGACATCAATGCCCAATGCTTGAACATAAATGTGGCATTCTAATTTTAACCAAGCTGGTATAGGCCAGTCAATAAGTCGGCTGGGGAAGTAGCCAACCAGTGGCCTAGGATGGGGTCAAATATAACCGATCAATGCCCAGGAAACAAACCAATGCAAGAGTACTGCAGTAAAATCGAGAGCCAATGAAATCAGCCCATAGACCAAGTACATGTTTTGGCCTAGGTTAAGAGCGGACATTCCAGCACATCCTTTTGACGAAGAAGGACCATGGCAAGTTACAAGAGCAACAAGAGTGAAAAAACAAAAAGCAAAAAGAGTTCGAGGTGCGGGTAAACAGCAGGAAGACGACGAGAATGTCCAAGGCGGGTATCCGACCGCCGATGACATGCCCAGAGGTGTTATTGATAGAAAGCCGAGGTGGAGCAACACGGATAATGGGCATGTATAACCCAAAAAAGTCTGAGGGCCGTCTAACTGGACTGCGGGGGAGAGACCAGACCACCACCCTCCTGATTACCGGTACTACTCGACATCAACCGAGCAATGGATCCTCCATACACAGTGAGATTGTGCAATTCCCATGTCTCTGGTTCCCGGTATAGGACATGTGGCGAAAAGGAGTGTTCCCCACTTGCCATTTATTGTCGGGTACCATGCTTGATGACGTGCATTCTGAGAGATTAACATTGGGGTAACTGAAGGACACAGTCGTAGTCAGGGGCAGATAACTCTCGGTGGGCCTAAACGCCAGGCTCCGAGCCCAACCTGTAACCATCTCGGTCATCTATACGCGGTAAGACTGACCCTGGGATCGTGTGTATCCATTTACAGCCTACTTTCGGCAAGTGCGAGAGGGAATTTCCAGAAATCAATACCACGTGACTTCGTCAGCCAATCAGCTAAAGTCTACCGACGTAACCCCAACGTAACTCGCCATTTTCGAATCATGTGATGCCCTACTTGTTGAAAATTACAGATCTACTACACCTCTTGGGTGATACGAAAGTTATTTATACCTATATATTTTGTAAGCCTAGCCTATATCTGTTTCCCAAGTGGTTTGAAAACCTGTAATTTATCAGATTTCTCGAGTCTGTTCTCTGCCGGATGAAGACCGAACAGAATCCCGTAATATACCGGATATCGCTCCGCAATAATGGAGACTCACGATTCGCAAGCCATCTTATGGATGGCGAAGTGTACGCAAATGGCTCCGACAAGGGCTTTCGTGTCGTCCAGAACCAGATGCGCTCCTACACCCAGCAGCGGGATGCCTTCATCTTCTTCCCAGTTCTCCCAGATGGTGCGACCTTGACGTATCTGGATATTTAGAGTGGTGGATGCCATAAAATATGCTAAAGTAAAGGTGAACTTGCACCGCAGATATTCATGGACTTCTGTCGATAATTTTATATTAAGGGGAAATAACTGTTGTATATATGTTGTGTTCCCAGTAATGAAAATAAAACCTGTTTTTTATTACAACAATGTGATATGATTCATGGGATGTTTCTTTGTTTATAGAGTTGCTTGAATTTCTCATTAAAAATAGCTATGTGAAATTTGGCAACACAATATATCAGCAGCATATAGGTATTCCAATTGTGCACCCCTGCTGGCTGATCTATATCTGTTCTCTTAATAATATGACTATATGCAGGCGCTTTCAAAAACCGATCCATTCAAAGCCCGTTCCTTCTCATTCACCAAACGCTATATAGACGATCTTCTCGCTGTGGATAATCGCTATATAAATGACGCAGTGAAGGATATATATCCACCTTCACTGGATTTGAAGGAAACTACAGATAGCTCTACAGGCACATCATATTCAGATCTATATCTCTACAGAAATGAAGCGGACATTCTGTCTCGTCGACTTTATGACAAAAGAGATGATTACAATTTCGAAATTGTAAACTATCCCTTTCTGGACAGTAATATTCCAGTGGGACCTGCATATGGCGTATACATATCTCGCCTAGTAGCATTTGCTAGATCCTGTGTTAAATGTAACGATTTTAATCAACGTCACAACACCCTGTTTCAGAAACTTAGAGAACAGGGCTATACCACCAGGCGCCTCCACTCAAAGTTTCTCAAATTTAGCGATACATATCGCATGCTGATAGCAAAATACGAGCGTAGCGTGCAAGATCTATGGCGTTACGTTTCGTAACTTATGTCTAATTCCGCTTAACCCGGGGCTAGAGGCCGTATGAACCCATGTACTTCAAGATCTTCATGGGGCTCATATGAACAGTCACAATCAAAGCGTGACTGGGACACATCATTCTCTAGATGGCGACTCTACAACGATTATTATGGATTAAGAATACTGATCAGCGATACGAATTTGATATTTTTGGAACATCATGATGTCTAGTCGGCATCATTGAAAACTGTTGATCGCTTCTCTCTTGAAGGAAACTAGCCTATGTTTATGTATACTATGACGGTCTTTTTGAATTTGGTGCTAATGCTGTTATATGGAATATGGAATAGGTCTTTGAATTATGGACGCGGATATTCTTAATGGACGATAACTGAATTATGAATGACGGACTAAACGCTTGTAATCTTTTGTATACCGTAGTTAACCAGTTTATGGAAATGCCCCTGGTTCCGGCAGGGCAGGTAGACACCTCTTTGTGTTTTCAAATTTGCATATGACCTTTGTGACTTCCCCTCATGTAACTCTTGACCCTTCGAAAGAGCTAATTCGATCGCATTGACCTTGGAAATGTGCATATAACCTTTGTGACGTCACACAAGCAGCACGTAGACAAAACCGAGTCACGGAGAATGACGTGCGATAAATATCGCACATGCTCGTTGACCCTCGTATTAATAGCCAGGTTTCGTGAGCTGCTCCAAGTAAAAGGGGAAATTGAGGCCTCTTGACACCAACAATTTGCAAATGACCTCTGTGAAGTCACTTCCGGTTCCGGTCACGTGACCGAAAGTGACCTTTGACCCATGCGCGCCATTTTTATCCGGTATTGTGCGCATGCGCAGGGTCAAAGGTCACTTCCGGTCACGTGACCGGAACCGGAAGTGACGTCACAGAGGTCATATGCAAATTTTTGGGGTCAAGAGTCCACAATTTGCTCTTTTATACTACTTGCCACTGCCAGCCACGATGATGTCACCACGTATAGCTATACCATATGTGCATGGTCATCTAGCACCTGGATCAGGGGACATAACTTCCGTGTTATGGCGTTACAATATAGTGCTAATGCATTACTAAACAGTGTTAAGGCGTCGAGACGTTCGTTAAGGTGTAACGACGGGCGTTAAGACATATATCGGCGGGTATTGATGTGCGTCACTACCTTTCCATGAATTAGTGCCATTTCCATGGGATATCACATCATCATTTTGATCAATCAGAGCTTATGGGCTATCTCGATCTCCATGGCATTGAAGCGTTGAAATAGGTCTTTGTGGGCGTTACTTAAATCTATAATAGCAATCCTATCCGAAAGACATTTAACAGTCGACATTTAAGCGTCAAAATTACTTATCGTTAGCGGAAGAACGTTTATCAGACACAACGATATGATGCGGCACTAGAAGAATATGTAATAGTTATCGCCTGAGACAGAGGGGTTCATGCAGAATGAACACTCACACCAGTCCGATTTGAATACCGAGGTCGCGAAGCGACCGAGGTATTTAAATCGGACTGGTGTGAGTGTTCATTCTGCATGTACCCCGATGTCGAAGGCGATAAATAACTTACACAATGACCGTATTGTGTAACACATCATGGTTGTTTCAGGACAAACAACACCTTTGCATACGAAACATAATTTCCACAACCCGTTTGACTGGTCCGTAACTCTCACGTTATCGTTACAAAGATCTGTAACACAAACATATATGTAATTGATATATATATGTGTCACAATCTACATTACGTGAAACGCATATGAAGCAAAATATGCAGACATACAATTTACATATCCCTATGTCCATACGCATGATCTCATACTAGGCCTATAATTAAGGGAATGTCTGACAGAAATTCACGTTTACCGGTACACATTTGACTTGTACCCACACATATACGTACGGCAGAAAATTGATGCGTTACGATTCACAGACGCGTCATATTTTGACTGCTTAGTCTGCAATCAACGCTCAGCAGGCGACCACCAAAGATTAGACCTATATTTGAGGCAGTCGCTGTTTTAATGTATGTATATCAGAAGGCATATGGTGTAACGCTCACAAAAAGAAATTGTGACTGGATTCAGAGAAACTACAGCAAGAAAGCACGACCGCGACGACGCTGATGTCACTCGACAAGAAGGTATGTGACTGGCAGCAAAATAAACCAAAGTGTGAAATTTACATGGCGTATTTACATGCAGATCTTATAACGGTAGCTTGTCACTCCAATAATGGAAAGTAATTCTGTATTTGACTGACATTTATCAAAGCTGACTTGTGATTTAGTGGTGCTCAATTGAGCCATCTTCGCATATCCAAGTCGAACACTACACGTGACGGAACGCTACTGTAGCATTTAACTTGAAATGTGAAGATGAATTGAGCTTGTGTTTCTCGAAATTTCACTTGAAAGTTCGATATCAAAAGGCTTTTGTATCATTTTGATACGAGTTATCTCCCGGCGCACACTTCAACGGACATTGTTCGTTCTTTCAATAATTAATCTTAAAATGTTTGATAAGTCACTTGAACACCGGGTACAGGTTAATAAATTACTTTAACACTCACTCACTTATTTCTACATGAACACCTGCTAATTCCTGAAGGCGACCAGGCGATTCACGCAGACGAATGCCCATGCCAGACAAAGAAGTCAGTGTGTCTCTTGAAACTAGGGAGGTGTTCCCCGGATTTGATCGGCATGAACACCCGGTTCTTGCTACTTGAACACCGGGGCACAAGTGAAACCCATTGTGCGCCGGGTCATTACGGCAAAAGAAAAACCCCGGTTACACAATAGAGTCAGTGTGTAAACATGGATACACAGAGATCGAGTGGTTAGAAGTCGTTGAACCCACTGAGGTAGATTGTGATCCAGAGACTGTTGAGAGTCTATCCGCTGACAGCCAGGCTGAACGCTCAGTCGCTGATAGTCCGGTTACATCAAAGGGAAACCTGAGTAAGGGAGACGAGGAACTCACAATTTGGTATCGTATTGTGACAGCGGCCGCTAATACACGCGCTGTGGCAATCGAGGACGCCGGACAAGATAACTTGCAAGAGGTTTACGTACAAATGCACTGCTACATCACGAAAACAACCATGGTGATGTATGAACATTATAGCCTGATGCCGCTTGAAATGAAGGACGATCCTATGCATATGTCTATCAGGAAGATCAAGCGTCACTTAGAAGAGGATACGGGGTTACCACTCACAGAGTCTCTGAAAAATGCAATAAAAATGCTAAAACGGCTTTTTCAGGCTATGTTGCCCATACAGTATCCTGGACTACCTGAACGCGCTTAGGGCTGAACCAAATCGAATGGACGGCCATTGAAGCCAAACATGAGCGAACATAACCGATGATTGGCGCAACACAAGAGCACATTCTGATTGCACAAGAGCGAACATGGTCGAAGACTGAACTTTCTTAAATGACGGCTTATGATTGGACGATCAAACATGACCGAAGATTGAACTTTCTCAAATGGTATCTTTTGACTGGACAGTGGTAGTCGACAATGCGTCCAATACATGAACGAGAGCATACGTGAATCGCAAACTCACCCTAACGGTTACCCCATCTTTGGTGTATTGTAATGGAGGATAATAAAATGTGCCATACACAATAAATAATCCTGTTGTTGTTCATCTCTCCTACTCTCATTTGATTGCGTCATTAGGGACTAGGTATAGAAGGGTGTGTGTCTGTAGGTAACTTACACCCCAGCGGTAGGGCGTCACTGCGTTAAGACGGGCGACCGTCATGCCTCAGTCACTTACTGACATCTAACTCACTCACTCACTCACCCACCCACTCATTCTTCTCTGATTGATTTGTTCAATCACGATGTACCGGAGGGGGGACACTGTCAGGCTAGACAGACCTCGCATCCCCGGATGATGCACACCAGTACGTCATTTCCAGTACAAACCACAATAATCGTAGGTCTACAGCACGAAAGCTCCCCATTCTGCTCGCCATATTTGGACCCCACATGACTCATGTACACTTGATTGGATGCATAGTCCGTTTTCCGCAATCCTAGTTTTGCATGCACCCCGCCAGTCACGTGCTGTTGACCAAGGCTCACCCAACCTGCATGATCCATATTACTCAATGTCAATACCCATCTACACCCAGTTGACCTGGAATTTCCTTATTTTTGCGGTGTAAAGTCCGTTTTTCCCGTATTTTCGGTTTTGCCGGAATCCTACCTTTACATCCACCACAATCCCATAATGCACCTGTCGGGACCCCATAGGACCCACCTAGGCATATTTGACGGGGGTTTTCCTGCATGTTTGGGATTTCTGCATTCCATTTGTTCAGGAAAATTCTAGTTTTGCATGTATCCTACTCATCATGTAACTGATCTCGACGAGCTCTTCAAGTCAAGACCCTATCTGACTCCTTCGGACCAATATTGGCCCACCTGGACCCATTTGACTGGGGTTTTGTAAATGTTTGGGTGTAAAGTTCGTTTTTCGGCATTTTATTTTTCAGGGAAAGTTCTATTTTTTGCATCCACGCGGCTTGTCCCTTGACCCGAAGTGCCCTCCCACGTTGCCATAGCAACCCAAGGTCAAAGGTCAACCCACAATAAACAAACATTTTTCCCTCCACCACAAAAAACGGACCAGATTTGCCCTTTATATACTACTTATTACTGGGCTGGTTTTTAGATCTACGTACGATGCTAATAAATTATTGTTATTTTCATCAAAGGGGCATAGATTTACTGCGACTAAGGTATCTGCATCGTACATCAGACAAAACTTGTAGGGTTAAGGCACAAGAGAACCAGGTGTTAGCATCCTGGGGCATTCACTTCGTCAATTTTCAGCCATATTGAAAAATCCAAACCACAACTTGTGAGCTCCAATTCCTATTGGTTAATTATCCAATATCGAGAGCTCGAAATAATAAAGATATCGAGATTCCAAGATAGGCCCTAGCTACAACATGTAACCTAGTGATGACGTTTATATATTGACCTTATATAGTGACAATATAAGGTCAATATATAAACGTCATCACTAGGTTACATGTTGTAGCTAGATAGGCCCTAATAAAGATGAGTGAGATCCCGAGATGAAGATTTCGTGATCACGAAATAATTATCATTGGTCCTTTATCTCGAGAGTACGAGATAATAAAGATGTCGAGATCCCGAGATAAGAAAGATCTCAAGATCCTGAGATCCTTTAAAAAAAATATTGCCTGTCACTTTTACGGCATTCTCATGTCGACGGTTTGGAGGTTACGAAGAATACTTTTACTTTTATCATTTGTGATAATCGAGATTCTATCGAGATCTTGCAGAGTATTTTTTTTATTTTTTATTTTTACCTCCGTCGATCAGACGGAGGTCTAGGAGCGCAACGTGAAATCTCCCGCCAAATAATTGTCATATGGGGAACCCACGACTCATAGTATTTCCAATAGGGATCGTCATGGTTCCCGACGAAATCTTGAATCTTTTCTTTGGACACAAATGAATGCTTACGTCACACAAGGTGTGTATCCTTTGCAGCGCTTCCACCGGGTCTCTTTATTCGAGGGTACTAAATTCGCGCGTGTACTTATAGCTTCGCGCTGGTACAGATGGCCGGTATGCGACGAAGACAAACCTGCGCTTTCATAAAAAGTAAATTTTCACGAAAGAAAAACTCGCATTCCAGATAGTATAATTGGAAACTTCCTCGAGAATCTCTGAATCGGCAAAAAGATAAAGGACGAGTGTCATTCACCAGGATGCGAGTCGGAAGTGAGAAGTCAAATTCAAAGTCAGAGGTCAAAAACGTAAAACTCCGAAGAACTCTCTCGGCTTTTTCTTTTCTTTTTTTTTTAGTTGGGGGGTGAGGGTTGGGGAGATAGCGACTGAAAAAATATATCTTCCCATGCTTCAATCGTTATCTGTGAATCCGATCAACAACCTAGCCGGATAATCTGTCAAAAATTATCCGTCGTCTGGGTAAGGTTGAAGGGTCATCGGAAGCTCGAACTGTGATACAGGCAAAAACTGTTGTTGTTGTAGTCTGGAAAAATAACTCTGCCTCACGAGGCGCTCTCTCGGCTTTTTCTTTTCCTTTTGTTTGAAGATGGGGGGGAGATAGCGACTGGAAATATATATCTTCCCATGATACTTCAATCGTGCGCTCATGAATTCCACGGAAAAGCGGACATTGCTAAACAGCCCTTTTTCGCATAAAATTCACTCCACATTCTGTCGTAGACCCTATATTAGCATGCTGTTTGTTCTATTCGCTTCCTATGATCCCCGGGAACAAGCCAATAATAGAGAAGATGTGTTTTAATAGCGAAATATTTTTCCCGCAATTTTTTAACATGAAGAACTCGGGAAATTCTAAATTGTCAAGGAAGAAAAATTGCACTTTACTGAAAACTATACTATTTTGAAACATCTGCAGAAAAGATATGCATGTGGCGGGAGCTGTATACCTTAGTAAAAATAAGAGGTCAGAGTTTTAATTTTCTAAGTAGAAGAGATAAATTCACTCTAGGAATATTTTTTTGAAGAAAATGTGTAATTAATAAAGCACTTTTACCGATAAGATTTAAAAAGCGCACTCGTGATTCCATCACGATTTTTTGTCGATTCCGTCACGGACTAGATTTAACCCCTGGGATGATCCAGTCGCGTTTTTCTCACGATGAAAAAAATCTTATCATCCTTGGGTACTGTATGTTAGTAAGAGATGTCATATAAGAATAGTCAGATTGAAACAGAGCAGCAAAAAAATAGACAAGCAACACTAGTCAAGAGTCATGTCCGTTTCAGGTGATTCCGTCACGAACATTTCGAAGCATGATTTACTGAAAATGCTGGATCATCTGTAGATTTTTCATGGATCCGTAAACAGATGTCATATAGAATAGCAAACTAAACTTGAAACTACATGGGTATGACCACGGAACTTCACCGAAAAGTCTTCCCAACGGTGATTCCGTCACGGTGGAATTCATGATCTGTGAATCCGATCAACAACCTAGCCGGACAATCTGTCAAAAATCATCCGTCGTCTGGGTAAGGTTGAAGGGTAATCGGAAGCTCGGACTGTGATACAGGCAACAACTGTTGTTGTTGTAGTCTAGAAAAATAACTGGCATGCACTCTATGGAGAAGTGCCTCGTGAGGCACAAAGTGCAATATTTTGTTGTTGTTTATCTGCAAATCCGCTCAACTCGATGGGTATCTTTCACTTGTTCTCACAGTTGCCTGGCCTGTGTGATATTGGGTGGTCGAAGTCTACGTATAGTTTTTTCCAATAAATTATGGAAATTAATATAAACATATATTTTTTTAAATAGATTTTGTTATAAGTGTATTTCTCTTTCATCTTTGGCTCAATTAAAGTCATTCTCTAAAATGTGAAGCCGAGTTACTACAGTTTTTAATTATCTACCAAACCCTGTCCTCTATGACATAGAATAAAAGAGAAGTTGGGAATAGAACCGCTCAACAGTCATTTCTAAACATCAAGTTGTACATTTATAAGTATTTTTACTTACTCTGTACAAGCTGAGGGCATTTTTGTGGCTTTTGAAAATTTTGAGATTTTTGCGAGTCTGTCCATATTTAACTGAGCGACGTCCAAGCGAGCTAATGTACGCGCGTTATATTCATATCAAGTATGGTGCGGCTTGTGTTCAATGAGGCTTGGAATGTTTATACAATTAATTTTCTTCTCACTGTTACACAATAAATATTTGCTGCGTGGAATCCAGTCATTTGTTCCATAGGGGCAATATTCTCATCAGCCATCACCATTCAATGTGAATGTGATACATGTACAAGTCCATGGTCATTGATACAGTAAGGTGAAGGCGAAGGTGACCTGTAACACCAGTATACAAAATTATACCGAGCGCATTGAATCCTCATCATATGATGTTGAGACAGATCAGAACGAAGTGTCGGTAAAATCAGGTGTGTTTTGAAGAGCATTCTCTCATCAATGATGATGCTATACTGTACACATACAAAATATGAAGTGTTGCTGTGTTGGGCCTATAGCACAAAATCACAAGCAAGTTGGTACAACTAGGCACACAGGGTTTCATTTCTGTCGCTAACGTGTTGATTTGGGTGAGGGGATCCTCTCATGGGGAGGTGTGGGTGGGATGGGGCCTAATGTCTCAAGCACTTTTCCAGGTTTTCCATCAATATACTCTATTCCATACCCCAATATTTCAAGCACGTCAAATCAAACAAAAATTATTTGCTGGGAATGTGACTTTCACATCCCTGTCTGGACATGCTAGTGAGGAACCCTCAATCCCAGATTAATTACCATTGATGAAGCTAACGTCCAACAAATGCAAAATTGAGCTTGGCATCCGGCCGTATGTTATTCAGTGATGTATTACGCTACGGACCCTGTTGCCTCGACGGAGGTCTTTGCGCTCATCCAGCGCTTGTTATTTTCTGACAGACCACATACAATAGGTGACTACATGTGGGGAACCATTCAACCAAGGAGTGAAAAGGGCCAAGTATATTGCACGCAAAGTGTTGCCGATTGAAGTTGTCTTAAATGACAGGTCTGCCGAAAAAAAGAGAGAATGCCCAATGGTATCCGTTTTATCACAACACACATATTTTTCAGCAGGTTTCACCTTTATCTTAGCGGATTTATTACATGGGGAAATTTTAAACTACAGCTTCTTCAACTCATTATCTAAAGATAATTTGCACACACAATTGAAACTACGAACAGCTGAAGTTAACTCGACTTTTACCAAGTTTCCAGCAACGAGAAGATTATAAAAAATATTTGGATTTGACCGATCACACTGCATTTTTCAGAGCCTCTGTACATCCTCCAGAGTGAGTGTGGTTCCTACGAAAGCCGAGAGGGGACTTCTGACTTCCGACTTCCGACTTCTGACTTCTGACTTCCGACTTCTGACTTCTGACTTCCGACTTCAGACTTAGGATTTTTTTCATTTATAATGCATTACATCTTAAATTATGAAGCACGGAATAACACAACACCATTATTATGGAATATTGTGCTTAAAAACCTGCTTGCATGTACTTATAATAATCAGATAACCATTGAATTTTATCTTGAGTTATGTTCTGATTATTAAAATGCGATAACTTCTAATGTAAATCGAAATACCCTATGTCACAAGTCAAAGGCGTCTCAATTACATAATATAATTGCACAAATTGATACATTACGAATAATCACATTTAATGCGCCCTTTCCACATTAATCGTCGGATAATGCTGTCTTGTCTCAGTGGCTGCGACAGGTGCACAGCACGTGGACCACCGCATGATCTCCGGTTCGTTCTCATGATCCCTCTCTTTTGTTTATAAAACGGAGCGGATTTTTCATGTATTGATAACTGATGTAAATATGATAATATGCATGAATCAAATACCCAATACAGGACTAATAAGCTTACATTTATGATCATTTTGACAAATTCAGGTTGAAAATATACCATTCATTAACACTTAAAATATATTCTGGGTTAACCCTATCTGGCCTGGGCTTTTTGGGATCTGTCCAAGGGGGCATTTCGCCCCCCCCCCCGTAAATATTTTAAATTCTATTCAACTGATCACAATTACTTCCAAAGCATGGTCGAATAATATAGTATAATAATTTACGCATCAATGCGACAAGGCGATGCCATTATATTTATCGATTATTCAAATATTATTTATGATTTTCTGACACAAAAAAACTAAACCTAATTTTGTCAAGCCCAAGCCAAATCATATCATGAGATCGTACCATTACTCCCAAATATAATTAACAAATAAGATAAATATTGTTTGTATCAAGGTATTTTAATTCTCTCTCCTCCCTTCTCAAGAAGTCGGAATTCTGACTTCCGACTTCCGACTTCTGACTTCCGACTTCCGACTTCTGACTTCCGACTTCCGACTTCCGACTTCTGACTTCTGACTTCCGACTTCAGAATTTTGTACATCCATTCACCCCTTGCAACTTTACCTTTACATACATGATAATAATACATATATATTTCCGTCTGTGACTTTGTGCTTTGATCTTTCTGATTACTAGTATCGGCAATTTAAAAGGGAACCCCAATGTTCTAGGTCCAGTTTTAGGCCACGGTTACAGAGACATTGCGTTTGAAGTTTAAATCTGCTATTGATGGAATTTATTGCAAATGATATTTGGTGATGTCACGAAATACTCAAGATAATGAGTTAGATTATACTGGAATTGTCACAAATCTATTATAAGTCTAATCTCTTTATTTGTAATATTGCTCATTTATAGCATCATGAAAACTAGTTCTACGGTTCTCATATCAACAGGTTACAAAGGGCTTTATTTTGGAAATTGCACGGGTTATGATATCTTATTAAAGAATATGGAGTAACAAAGGTCTATGCGTTTCATATTTATTAAAAATTCATTTCAACTAACACACCTCCTTACACAAGTTCATGGACTGCAAAGATATCAGAATCCTAAATATCCTTATTTGTCTATCTAATTAACTCACCAATACCTCATTTGCATATCAAACTTTCACCAGTTCCAGAAAGTTTCTCATCAACCAGGGGAAATATTTACAAGCAAAAAAATGAAAAAATAAAATAAAAATTGAGAACAATGGGGGCAATTTCAGAAATATATGGCAACAAAATATCTCCCCCACAGAAGTTTTAATTTTCCATTTGAGTTTCCCTTTAAGTAATCAAAATTATGAAGAGTTTTGGAGAAGGGAGGGGAGAGAACTAAAATGCCTTGATACAAACAATATTTATATTATTTGTTAATTATATTTGAAAGTAATGGTACGATCTTATGATATGATTTGGCTTGGGCTTGACAAAATTAGGTTTAGTTATTTTGTGTGTCCTAGGAAAGCAGAAAATCGTAAATAATATTTGAATAATCGATAAATATAATGACATCTCCTTGTCGCATTGATGCATAAATTATCATACTATATTATTCGATAATGCTTTGGAAGTAATTGTGATCTGTTGAATAGAATTGTGCAATTATTTTATGTAATTGAGTCGTATTTATCTGTGGCATTAGGTACATTAACTTACCACATTTTTTTTAAATATTTACGGAGTGTGGGGGCGGGGGGCGACCCACCCCCCCCCCGCCCCCTGGACAGATCCCAAAAAGCACAGGCCAGATAGGGTTAACCCAGAATATATTTTAATGGATAATGACTGGTATATTTTCGACCTGAAGTTGTCAAAATTATCATAAATGTAAGATTATTAGTCCTTTAGTGGGATATTTGATCCATTCATATTATCATATTTACATCAGTTATCAATACATGAAAAATCCGCTCCATGTTATAAACATAATGGAGGGATCATGAGAACGAACCGGAGATCACGCGGTGGTCCACGTGCTGTGCACCTTTCGCCGCCACTGAGACAAGACAGCATTGTCCAACGATTAATGTGGAAAGGGCGCATTAAATGTCATTATTCGTAAGGTATCAAATTGTGCAATTATATTATGTAAATGAGGCGCCTAAAACTTTTGACATAGGGCATTTCTATTTACATTAGAAATCGCATTTTAATAATCAGAACATAGCTCAAGATAAACTTCAATGATTATCTGATTCTTATAAGTACATGCAAGCAGGTTTTTAAGTAGAATATGCCATAATAATGATACTGTGTTATTCCATGCTTCATAATTTAATATGTAATGCATTACAAAAGAAAAAAAATCCTAAGTCTGAAGTCGGAAGTCAGAAGTCAGAAGTCGGAAGTCAAAGTCGGAAGTCAGAAGTCAGAAGTCGGAAGTCAGAAGTCAGAAGTCCCCTCTCGGCTTTCGTAGGGTTCCGCATCTGTGTGACAGATCGACGTACAGGGGGGAAATATATACAGGGTATATAAATATAAACTACCGTATTCTTGATCGCTGTTCAATCAAAAGTCCGCTCAGGGTGAGAAAGTTCAACAGTCGTTCGTTTGTTCGGCAACGATTTGGTGTAAGACTCACGAAATGTAATTGACAAAGGATCTGCTGCAAGTTGTATTGTCAGTCTTTTGTCCAGGATATTTCCTTTTTAATTTGAGGTCTTGCACCAAAGCCTAGCCGTTTGTTCTCGCTCAGAGAATGGATGATTTAGGGTTATCAAATGGTGAGAACCGGAAAAAAAAATAAAATGAATATCACCCTTCTATAACAGAGGTGCCAACTGACAATGCCTCCACCCTATGGGTCCAACTATCAGGCAAAGTGTTTGGATGGAAACAAGATCTTTATATATGTTGTTTTTATATACCGCCTGTTGACTCACCATATTATAACAACCAGTATGATATATTAGAAACAGAAATTGCCCAGTTCAGCACCAAAGGCACGATCCTCCTAATGGGTGATGCTAACGCAAGAACAGTCATAAACAGTACCCTGTTAGAAGATTATATTATACAAGATAGTGACAAATTTGTCCCATTACCCGACTGTTATGTTTTAGATTCAGTTAATCGACAGAGGTGTTCTCAAGATAACTGTAACAACAACAGACATCATGGCAAATGTTTAGTTGATCTCTGTATTTCCACAGGAGTGAGAATCCTAAATGGTCGTACTCCTGGTGATTATTCAGGTAAATTAACCTGTTTCACACCTCAAGGGTGCAGTGCGATTGACTACATTCTAGCCCGTCCGAATACAGCGCAACAAGTAATAAGTCTTAACGTTAGAGAAATTACACAACACTCTGTACATTGTTCAATATCAGTTTTATTTAAATGTTATAAAAGTCAGGTTAAAAGCTCAATACAAAGTGTTAACACACACCCTATGCCAGACACGTACAGGCTTAATACAGAGAACAAGATGGAGTATATACGAGAACTATTGACAGTTGAATCACAAAATCGGATACAAAATTTCATGTTAACTGACATTCGTTATGCTAAAGAAAGCATAAATAACGCAGCCACCTCTTTAAACGATATACTCATAACCGCAGTAAACAAAATATCTCCTCCCAAACCCAAACGAAATTACAGGAAAAATAATAGGAAGAAAAGAATAACGACAAAAGATAATAGCTCGGATATAACCCATATTAGGAACCACTTCAGATCCTTAGCAGCACAACTCCGCAAAGACCCTAACAATAGTGAAATCAGATCAAAATTAATGAGCACTAAAAAGAAATTAAAAAGAAAGCAAAAACAACAGGAAAAAATAATTAAAGATGAATTATATTCCAAACTTGAAATACTACAAGATAATGATCCCAAAGAATACTGGAAAGTAATTAATAACTTGATTAAACAAAATAAGGAAGAATTGGACCTTCCTCAAGATTTCAAAGGAAAACTTTACAACCATTTTCGTGAGCTTAACTCTGAACATACGCAACACGAGGATACCATAACACAGAGCCTTCTAGATGAACTCAAAACAAGAGAAAATGAGCAACAACAAAATCCAGTACTAGATAAGCATATAAAAACGAAAGAAATAGAGCAAGCACTAAAAACCCTTAAACTAAAGAAATCGGCTGGCCTTGACTGCATTAACAATGAAATGTTAAAATATGGACGAGATATCTTATTATCTCCCCTAGCAAAACTATTTAATACTATCTACGACTGTGGGATAAATTTGAACCACAAAATTATAGAGGCATTACAATTTCCAGTTGCCTTGGGAAATTATTTGCTGGTATACTAAACACAAGACTCATCTCTTACATTAATGATAACAACCTTCTTTCAGACAATCAATCTGGATTCAGGAGTAAAAGGCGCACATCTGATAACCACTATATTCTAAAAACTATTATAAATAAATATTTATATAAAATGAAAAAGAAACTGTATATTTGTTTTATTGACTTTCAAAAAGCTTTTGACTGTGTATGGAGAGATGGCCTCCTTTTAAAACTACTTCGGCTAGGCATTGGTGGAAAATTCTATAGCATAATCAAATCTATGTATAACCAAAATAATATCGCCCTATGCATTGATGATGAACTAACAGACTTCTTCACCTCCCATAGAGGCGTAAAACAAGGCGATAACTTGAGTCCTAATATGTTTAATCTTTTCATAGATGATTTGAACTTCCCCTCTGGCACATGTGCACCTGTCACTCTAGAGAAAGAAAAACTCTCCCATCTTCTCTGGGCAGATGATTTACTACTAATTTCCGAAACTTCAGAAGGCCTTCAAAATTGCCTAGATATTTTAGATGAATACTGTACTAAATGGAATCTGACAGTAAACCCATCAAAATCCAACTGTATGATAATTGAAAGAAAAACTACCAAAACTAACACAGTATTCCATCTCCACTCCACCGAAATTCCTTTAACTGACAGTTATACCTATCTTGGATGTACTTTAAATAAAAATGGTAACTTTCAACTGGCAAAAACTGATTTAGCAAAAAAAAGCATCAAAAGCACTATTTCTATTACATAGGACATTTTCTGGCATCAACCCGCCTCCAGCTTTATATAACAAGCTGTTTGACACACTGATCAAACCGATTATGATCTACAACTCTGAAATATGGGGCGCAGAAATTCTAACAAAATTACTAGATGATGACTTAGAAAAATTCTTTACAACTTCAGACAGTGAACCTTTTGAAAAACTCCACTCTAAATTTTGTAAAATGAACTTACAGGTCGGGAAAAACACGGTAAATATAGCATGCAAAAGAGAACTCGGTAGATTTCCACTAATAATAGATATCCATTTAAATGTTCTAAAATATATGATACATCTTGAACATAGTAGTGACCGACCTCTTCTTCAAGATGCTGTAGCCTGCAGCAAATCATTAAAAGCTGATGGAATAGGATGGCACAGCTACGCCACAACTATCATGAAACAATATAATATCAATAAAACAGAATTAGGTCAGCTACCACTCTCAAAATGTAAACAAAAAAATATTGCTCAAACATTAAAAGAAAAGCTTAAGACTAAATATATCAAATTTTACCATAACAAGCTGGATAAATCAGAAAAAACTATTACATTACAAATATATAGACCAATCATACACCATGGCTGGATATCTACAACATATAAAAAACAGAAACTTTAGACAATCATTAACAAAATTAAGAATCTGTGCACATAGACTAGAGATTGAAACGGGCAGATACAGGAAAATAGATAGAGACAAACGGTGGTGCAGGCGGTGTAGAAAGACACTTAATATAATAGAGGATGAATATCACTTTTTATTATACATTTAATTTTATAATCCAATGAAAACCGTTTATTTGTACCACGTGTCGGTCCAGTACCAAGAACCGTATTGGATCCGCGAGCAAGTGTTATTGGACTCATCAGAAAGTGTTATTGGACTCGTCAAGACTGCGTATATTGGATTCTTTCAAAGGGAGTTAACTCAGGATTATATGTACGTGTCCCAGTGTCGTCACAGTGTCATCTGCTTCAAAATCGATAGATTTTGTGAATTCTCCCCTGTGCATACAGCGAAGTTTGCTAATGCATCGTATGTATTAAATTTGATGATAATGGGATCGCCATAAACAACGAATGCAAGAATATCTTGTCAGAGAAATATGAAACTCTGCCCTCTTCGGTGGGGTTTCTGTTTCGCCATTGAGTGTGTGTTGTACGCGGAAATGAAAATGACGTCACTGCGTGACGTTGAGTGACGTGGCGACGCTCATGAATTTGAATGCTGAACAGCTGCATCAATGGGCTAACGTCATGCCTCGTGCATAGCATACGTTGATAGAATGCACCACACGTGTACACGCTTGTTGACACGGCCGTGGAAAAATAAACAGCATGCCATGCTGTTTATTTTCAAAGACCAAATCCTTCTATTTTCTCGTGAATACTAGAAACAAGTTTAGTTTGTTGTGGTCAAATGTGTTTCATTTTGTACCTGTCGTAACATATGTCACTTTCGTGGAGTTTGAGAGACATCGATTTCAGCCTGGATTTGAGGCTGATTACATCATTAAATGTATTCTTTAACTTGATTGTCATATTTCAAAAAAGCGAAATTAACACTCAACGTATTTTTATATAGTTATGCTTTGTAACTTTATCAGTAATAAACGAAAGTTTCAACTCTGTCATAGTTTTGTCTTTGGATGCATAATAAACAGGTCATTATACAATGTTGAATCCAATATGGAGCTTTTATTGTACTCGTCTACGTTGGGTTGAAAGTCCGTATTGGACTCGACGCCTGCGGCGTCTCGTCCAATACGGACTTTCAACCCAACGTAGACTCGTACAATAAAACTCCATATTGGATTCAACATTGTATAATAACCTCATAATATCCGAATGTCCTTCAACTGCGAAACTAAGGAATACGCTCTACAAAAATATAGAAAACAGCTGCATATTCTTTAGGCAACTAACTGACCAAGAAAAGTTTTACTTTATAATAAATCCACCAAACCATCTATCACCAAAAGTTGGAGAACTTTTATTTCAAATGTTACAAGAGAGAACCAAGCATCTTGCAGATCTTACTGCCACAGGATCTTAATATGACCAACTTTTAGTATGTATGGTCTATTTATGTGTATTTGGGAACATAGTATAGGGGTTTTTTTTTGTCTATTGTTTGTTTCATGTGTATGTATATTGTTTGTTTTATCTGTTGTTATATCATATACATGTAGTGCTTGTTTCATAGGTTTATGTCAATGTTGTTTTGTAGGTTCTTATGTCATAGCATTTGTTTTATAGATTTTTATATCATAGTGTCTATTTTACATGTCGTACTGTTTGTCTTATCTATTTTTATGTCATAGGTTTGCCCTACCTGTTTTATGTCATAGCACAGGTGTCTGTAAGCCTAGTATAGGTTTTACTTGTGTAATGTTTGTTTTATGTCTAATGCCATAGTATTGTGCATGTCCCATGTCTTAATAATTTCTGTATGCATCATATATGGAAATAAAGTATTATTATGGAACAGTTTCTAGGTTTTAGAGTGATCTACCGTGGCTAACTCTTTTTCGTATAGAGGTAGAGAGAGGTCTTGGCAGCATGGAGCATTATTTTGACATGCAGAAAAAAAATCGACTTTCATCTTCCGATTTGAGCAGGAAAGGGTCGATAGATAGTCCAATAATCGAGCTTGTCAATTATATCAACACCAGAAAGAACTATTTTACCACAAGTTCTTGTTCCGGGAGGATCATAATTGTGGAAAACAACGTAGGCCTATGCAAAAGCGAACGGTTCCTCTGAAAACAAATCATGAAATAGGCTAGGCCTTAATAATCAGAAAGTCCGACTCGCTATTTAGTAAAGAGGGATTTGTAAAGATGCACATCGTCATCGGAGCCATTGTTGGCAGTTTTTGCTTTTTTTCAAACTTCTATCTTCATGTTGGTTCTGCCTGGTCTGGTATCCTCATTCATGTAGCTGCGATTTGGTAGACCAGTTGGAAGATGATTTGATCTGTGTGTGGGGGCGTTATGGGGTCGGCGTATTCGACTGATGAAACGGAATTCGACTGATGAAAACGGAAACTCGGTCGGTTATTTGTTGATAGGATATTTTTTGTGCAAACTATGCTTTTTAAATTTAATTCGACACTTATGACCTACCGACATAACCAATCTTTCAATAAACTTACCCGCGATCCTTATTCCGGATTTTCGGAATCTTCTGAAGTCCGTCTCCAAATCCGAGTTTTAAACTCGCTTCACTAATCCGTTTTACGGCAGATTCAGCTGAAAATGTTGTGATTTTCAATCGGTTTTTTTCAGCGAACCCTTTTAAGGAAAACGGTAGAAGGTACATGCATATATTTTATATCATTTTATTCGTAAGAAAGTAGAGCGTTCCGGAAACCTAAAAGTATTTCAGTCAGTCCACGGAATAATTTTCCGGACAAGAAAAACCGCATGTCGGTCGGTCCAGAAAAAATTTCAGCGAAGTCGACACGAAAATTTCAGTTGCCCACTATCTCAAAAATTAAAGAACTTTTGTCATCAAACTATATATATTTGAAAAGAGAATCTCTTCAGCTACTCCGGAAAGTTTAGATTGTCAGAATCGAACCAGTATTAAGCGAGCTATCAACAAATAACCGACCGAGTTTCCGTTTTCATCAGTCGAATTCCGTTTCATCAGTCGATTATCTGATCCCGGCGTTATGTCCCCAAATACAATTATGGCAATACGTACCAAATGCAAGTCATCATTCTAGAGTCCATTTTCCGTGATGTTTTCACACATTCATCTTGGTCTTTCTAGTTGGGAATAGTCACCAGCCAGATGGAAGCTTGCATGAATAGATCGCAAGCCAGACCAAAGCTTGCAAGAATAGATCTCCTTCAAGAACAGACAATAGTACTATAATATGCATTTTTATGGCACAGTGCCAAAGAAATTGGAACTCTTCTGCATGGGGAGGCTTGCTTAGTCCGTCCACAGAGATTTTGGTAGGGTCAGAATGCCAGTCTGAGATAAGTATGACCAGACCTGCCAACAGAGAAAACAGGGATGTCAAGTTACAGGAGAGTGTCACTGAATTTGGACTTCAGAAGTTGGCAACTCTGTATTAATGGTTTGAATTCTGTAGCAAAATGTATGAGACCAGTGTGTCTTTCTGTTCGTTTATAAACTTATATAGCAGTTCAGTTTCATGATTATGAGTGGGAAAGTTTTTTCATCCCTTTGTAGGCATTCTGGCCCAACCATAGTTCACATGAGACACCTACCGGTACGTGTCACTCCACATATGAGGAGTTTCCACTGTTTTTCCCCCATCTCAATACTTGAGTATTGTTTTCTCAGTGTTTTCGGAATTTAGCTATCTCGCAAGTAAAACATGGAATGGAATAAAATATTGACTGGTTATAATTCAAATTGAGTGGTGAATCTGATTTCTAGCGGGTTTATTTTGTGATTCCTGCTAGTTTTTCTGTCGAATGTTTTATTAAATAAAAAATTCTTAATCAGATGTAGTGTATGTGCCATTGACCACCAGTGAGTTATGGGCCAAGATTTTGATGGTGTTCACAAAAAGTTAAACTACCATAATTTTGGCCCATTTTTTGCAACCTCCGCTTGTTGAATGTATTCATCAAGAAATGTTGACAGCTGTAAAGTTTTGTTCTCCTGTATCATGCCTATGCCTAGAATGTTGCAATGCGCCAAATGTGCAGGGTCCACTGTGGTCTATCGTCATATCTGCAAAAGGATGAATAGCCCAATCACACTATCCATTTTTACAGGTTACTGATAACTTCAAATATAAACAGCTCTCAATTTCCTGTTTATTTAATACCCAGACAATATTATCAACTGTGTTGAAGGCATTTAGTTCATGCCATGTCAGTTTGACAATTATACCTTATCCAGAAAACTAGAAATACACTATTATTTCATGCAACATAAAACTATTTCAGAGTGAGTTAGTTTGGGCCTACATGTACATCGTGTGCTTATTGTTTTTCACAGAGCTCTCAGATCACACCTTCAAAGAAAGGGTGTAAATGGATATTTACCTCCCATGACCAAGTTACTTCATATGAATTGGTTTGTATATCTAAATCAGTGATAATACCACTATCATAACCTCATGTGGATTTGATGATTAATTATTTCATGTCGAGTCGCAGTGCATCTATTTCATTTTAATCGTAGCCCATAGCACTTGATATAGGAACCTAAATGATGATTGTTTGTGTCAACCTGTCCCTGTCCGGCAAAAGTACAGGGTGTTCCAGAAGTCTTGGTCACATTTCAAATCCTCGTATCTGCTGAGCCATGAATGGTAGTGAGATGAAACTGGTACCATTTGAAAATGAAAGTCATTAAGTTTTGTGTAATGCTAATGATGTTGCCATATCGTTTCAGAACGGCAGCTGTTGCAAACATCGACAACACAATGCTGGAACGCGTTTGGCAAGAATTGGACTATCGGCTTGATGTGTGCCGTGTGACCAACGGTGCTCACATTGAACATCTTTGAACATTCCATAAACAACTTGAGATTGCAAGCTTTCAGAATCTATAACATGCATTTGTATATCCTCAATAGTTTTCAATATATTCAATGTCAAAATGTGACCAAGACTTCTGGAACACCCTGTATAGCAAAAATGTTAAAGTTTAAAAAAAAAAGTCCTGTCCACAGCTCAGTCTCACCCTATACTATACTAGGTCTCCTGAACTGTTTTGTCCGATTGCCCGAAATGTCCTGTATTTCTGCTGCTTGCATCATGCTGCACTTATATACAACCCATCCACTACCCCTGGGAGCATGTCCCCAGCCCCGGGGCCCTGAGTCCCACCCTCTATCTTTTAAGTACGCCTCGCCAGTCCCCATACCCTTATATTTTCCAGGAGCTTATGTCGTGCTACAGTTATTGAACCCATCTACTACCCCTGGGAGCATGTCTCCTCCCCAGGGCACTGCCAGTCCCGCCCTCTATCTCCTAAACTAAGCCTCGCCGACCCCTCACACTCACATATTCTTGGACCTCGCATCATGCTACACTTCTTCAACCCATCTAATTACACGCATGAGCATATCCCCACCCCCGAGGCACCAAACCCCACCCTCTATCTCCTAAACCAAGTGTCACCTGACCCCATACTAAATGAAAATTTTAATTTCATTGTGAAATGGGTTTTTTTGTCCAAATTTTTTTCTGTGTTTTTATTTTATTTTTGTTGAATTGTTTTCTTTCTTTCTTTCTTATGGTTATTTTTATTTATTTATTTTTTTGTTAATTTTTGAAATATTTTAAAATATTGTCTTAAATTTTCTTCGAGCAATGCAAATTGCAATGTTGGTGTACTTCAGCTACCTTTCAATAAATTGCAACCCCAAAAGGGCTCGATCCCCAGACGGAGTCCCATGTGTTTTCTTATTACGTCATATTTGATGGATATTGATATTCTAATTGCAGATTCACTCACTAGATGCTATTGAGAAAGATTCCATCTTCAAATATGAACCATTTATTATGCATGTCCAGTGTAAAACCCTTGAAGATGCCCGAAAGATGGTGAGCATAAATGTCCACTCATATCAGTATAGTTAAGAGAACATCTGTAATTGCATATATCATAATTGTGCACAGCAAGTTACAGGCTGCAGAAAATGAGAATAAACCAAATTTCCTCATTTTACTGACAATAGTGTTTGACTATCAGCCTTGCATTGACAGACTATGAGATATTAATCAGTGTTATTTTCTTGGTTACAGCACTGCTGTGCGGTATCTTCTGGATTCCGGAACTCTGGGATTACCGTTGGGACAAAAGGCAAAATCATGATGGTACAGTATCCAATCCTTATCTAACAGATTAACACGTTGACACACTCTTGACACACAGCAGACTAGCTTGTGACAGAAACCTGTGAGACTATATTAAAGCTAAAACATGTATTCATATTTTTTATTTTATTCATTTCGCCAGATGATTCCAAATTTGTCTGCATTCTGATCTGTTCAAACTATGGAAATTAACAGTACGTACATGTACACAGGCAGCAGATCAATAATTTGCAAATCATTGCTTTTTTCCAGTGAGCCGGCATATTAAAGATTGTGCTTTACATTTAATGCCATCTTTTCAGGTTTTTCATTCCATGAGGGTAATCAGGTTTTTTTAGTTGTCAAGGAAATCCGCTTTACTGAAAAAAGGCGTCACCAATTTTCTAGAGTAAATTCAGCTTTTATGCAGTGAGAGGAATACATGGGTAGAAACTGAAGCCCATATGGCTCTTGCTTCCTGATGTATTATTGTAGTGTTACGTAGAAGATGGCATAAATAATAAATTTGAAAAATCGTCCTGAAAAGCATTTTTATAATAAGACATCATTAGGGTGGCCATCTTGGATTGTTTTACTTTATCTGGTAGAGCCCGATCTCACGATTTATTGTGAGGATTTCAGTCTCCTAACCCAGTATTAGTTTGGGGGATGGGGAGTGGGGGGAGGTATTCATGTATGCATGCTATTGTATTAATACAGATGTAGTTATTATTACCAGTAGTCTACTGGTATCTTTATAATATATTTTTGAATTACAGGCAGTACGCAGCTCTCATGGTTTGGAAGTACCATTGTCACATGATGGGAAGCTTCTGGTCAGTAAAAAGGTGAGACAGTAGGAATCCGTGTATAGTTGAGGGATCATCCTGCACCAGAAAGGGGGGGGGGGGGTCGTAATGGTGCTAAGCCTCAGGTCCCACTCAGTGTAACATACAGTAATCTCGCTACTAATTTGTATGAACACATTAAAAGCCAATTCCAGAAAATGTTATATGAATATCACAATTGGAATACTGTACAAGACGTTGACAAAAGAAAATGTCCATCAGTCTTATTTTTTTAATTTAATTGAATAATAGCTGGTCTAAAAGTGTGTGAATTATTAGAGAAATTACTGTAATTTCTATCTTTGGCATTGATCGTTCCATTCATCTGTGAAACTGGTCATAGCATGTATGGTATTCAATGGAGAAGATCTTCTAGAAATTGA
Source organism: Hanleya hanleyi (assembly GCA_036873755.1). Taxonomy (NCBI): domain Eukaryota; kingdom Metazoa; phylum Mollusca; class Polyplacophora; order Lepidopleurida; family Hanleyidae; genus Hanleya; species Hanleya hanleyi. The sequence continues at coordinate 24,229 of JAVTVY010017112.1, read as the reverse complement.
TAGGTCTACTGATGCAGAGGTTTAGAACAAGGGTGTTGGATATGAAATGCATGTAACACCTCATGGTTTGGAGTGTACGTAGATGCAGAGTTTATGTACATGTGTATCTATTTTTGAACCAAATGTCCTTTCATTTCAGTACATTGAATTCCTGGTAGACCTGGCTAACAGGAAGATGGTTGAAAATTTCTGCAGAATTGAGAGGTTTGTGAAGATGATTGAAACATTTGGATAACCTGTTGTGTCAATGGTATATATTTGAAAAAAATATGAATGTCGAGTCCTCGTCATTGCCTTTTTGGCAGCTGTGACTATTCTTGCATGCGGTTTGCTTCTTATATTCATATTCAAAAGAGTAAACAGGTCACTTATCACAAGTGTATGCTTACAGATGTATCTGAGTTTACTGGAGCTATTTGTTCGTTTTGTTTTAGGTTATTCACAGAGATAAGGAATCTAGAGAAAAGTTGTGAAGATGTTGGGTCAGCAGAGTTGCCACGAAAGGCGAGGCAAGGTAGACGGACAGATTCAAATTTTGTGCCAGCTGGTTGTGACATTACGGTAACAGATCAAACCACTGAGGAAAACTCTACATCCAAGTTGATCACAGGGGATCATATGGATGACCTGTTTGATGGCTTGTGTCTGTTTGAGTGTCCAGATGACACGTGACCATTTCTTCTCATGGTGGCAAACAATGATTTACAAAGATATCTGGGTTTCATGGAGAGAACATGCAAAATAGACCTATCTAATGCAGGGAGATCCATCTCAAACATGAAACATCAGGTCTTTGCCTCACCGAGGACCTCGACAATGGTGTAAAAAATAGCCAATGATTGGTGGACATTAAACGACAGGGCGAGAATTCTTTTCACCATTTGCACTGACATGGCACATTTTAAAGTTTTGTATTGGTTCAGTATCAGTGTTTACCTTCAAATGGATATGCACAATAGATACACCACTGAAGATGATTCCCACACACCAATTTTGTGACCTAGTTTTTCCTGCTTCAACTGCAGCAAACGATTATATAGATGCTGGGCATCACAGTTACAAAGATGCTGGGTGTTCCATATGACCAACAGCTTTCACTTCATTCTCATTTGTCCAACTGATTCTAACCAGAAAAACATTTTCAGGCCTGGAAAAAAACACATTTGCAAAACTACCAGATTCTTGGTTTGTCATCCTGGTGCAAATACCCACTTGCGACCATCATTAAAGATGAACTGAACTGTGTAGACTTGGATAAAGCTGTTGTACAGATCCAATCTCCATAGCTTGATAAAGTGATTGATGTATTTACCAAGTCATCATGGTTGAAGAAGCAATTGTCTTTGAAATGATAAAATCTGTGTGGTATGATTGAGTAAGATTTAACATCTTTCAACAATTTTCAGTCTTGAAGTAGAACAGTGGTTCTTTTGCAAGTTTACATGCATTCAAGATAATTTCTGTTATACATAGTGCCAGGAACATGTGAGAGATCGATTAACCATGTCCTGTAACATTGTCACAAGTATAGTGCTTTTGCATATCTCCCTAGTATAATCTGTGGTGTGTCCTACTCCTCCTCCGCTTTACTCACTGCACAGTGTGGCGTGGGATAGGGTAGGGCGAGAGACCTGGGGTTTTCGCTACCCGAGATTCCATGGGCCAGGCTTGCACCCTACAGTAGAATGGGTCGACTGCATGCGCGATGAGTAGTATAGAAAGGGCACGCGATCTCCCTATCCCTATAAACTAACCCATGGGGGTGAATGAGCCATGGGGGTGAATGAGCACTCGTTTATTTAATTAGGCAAAACCGCTCGAGTGATCACATTTTGGAAATTTATTTATCTAGTCCGAGGCCTATCGAAAATGGCTCCACTCGGCCCCTTTACAGATGTATTAAATTCTGAGTTTGTGATACATGCTTGAATGTAAACTATTTCTGCAGAACTGTGTTTGATACAGCTACTAAATTTTGGAAACTTATTTATATAGATGTATTTTAGAAGCCAACAGGAAATTAGTTGCCTTAGCCCCTTAGAGTTATGCCCTTTTGCTGGTGCAATAATCTTGGAGTGATATATGCTTGAACTCTTTGCCCCATGTTGACGCCATTTGACACCCCGTTCCAAACCATACAGGCTTTTCTCGGCTGCCCCATATACCTTTTTGGTGATCACCTGTAAATTGTCAGGTACAAATTTATTGGATGGCTGGGGTCAAAGGTTTATTATTTTTTTAAATTATTTTTACAGTGACCAATAATTTAGCAGGTTTAATATTTTCTGAACTAAAATATTATTTAATGAGGTTAATTAATTAATTTATTACATAAGGCGTCAAATGGTGTCATCATGGACTAGGAAGGGGTGTCATCATTGGGCAATGGTAGTAAGCCTCCATGGGGCAAAGAGTTAATGTAACCAGTTATGTTTGGTACAGCTGCTAAATTTGAGGATTGTTGTCATGTATGCCTGTCTGTCCGTCACACCTTTCTCGTTACCAAGATCTTTTTAGAACATCTTACCCTAGGCACACCAAATTTGCAGTGCACATTATATGCCAGAGACCCAGAACCCTATTGAATCTGGATCCGATTGGTTGGAAAACTTTGGTGGCCATATTTAATTTATGCGAAACCATTAATCTTGTGTATCTTGGGTACCATTTCGCTGTTCAGTGTGAAACTTCGTATAGATCATCGATGCATCAAGAAACTTGAAAGGAATGAGCAAACCAGTTTCCCCGATTCGGTGGAAACCTTGGTGGCCATCTTTAATTTATGCAAAATCTTTAATGATGAATTTGATACCATTTAAATGTTGTATACGAACTTAGTATAGACCATCGATGTATCAAGAGACTTGCAATGAATGAATGAATAACCACATCAGTTCCTCTGAGTGGCGGGAAGGATGGGCAGCTATCTTTAATTTATGTAAAATCATTAATCTCTGATACCGTTCAAGTTCTCGTAAAATTTGGTATACATCGATGCATCAAGAGACCATAAATGACAGTTCTGGTTTCTCTGATTGGGCGGAAAACTTAGTGGCCATCTTTAATTTATGCAAAATCTTTTACGATACCATTTCAGTGTTCTATACGAAAATTGGTTTTAAGCATCGATGTATCAAGAGACTTGTAATGAATAACCACATCAGTTCCTCTGATTGGACATCTATAATTTATTCAAAATCATTAATGATCCGATACCATTCAAATGCTCGATGTAAAATTTTGGAAACGTTAGGGGCCATTTCTAATTACAACATTTTTGATAATCTGTGTATTTGTCACTTGTCTGCTTGGTGTTTCTAACATCTTGGTTCAAATTGAATAGATTATGAATGGCTGGAGCCCAGAGCCGAGGGGTTTTCTAGGTGCGTTCAAAAAAACAAATAGAGCCTATTTTATGTATCTATGTCTAACAGGACTTGCATACAGAAATTCCATCAAACACTGATTTGATAGGACTGGAACGGGCTAATAACTGCACTGAATTGATCACAGCAGGGCGGATTTCAATTGAACTAAATTATCAGCACTTCTTTTTAACAGCCTGATAAGTAGGCTCAATGAAAAACACGCACAGGGCATCAGCCCCATCCATATTCAAGCACACCAAGTGTCACCTCTCCGAACAATATCAAATGAGTCATTTTGTTATTATAGGAAGATTTTTGATCAAGCTAGGAAAATACACGAGTACTACAACAGTTGAAGTTTGAATCGGACATTCACGGAATTGATTAATGCAATTAGAATTTTATGTCCTTTTGTCCAACTGTGAGCATAGATATATGCCGGTATATTAATAGAGCTTTCAATAATACTGATTAACAATTGCATTATGCAACTATTATAAAAGCGACGCTCCAGAGGTGCTGAAATCCCTCAGCCCCTTAACAGTACAGTTCAAGATGTTTTTACCCCTCAGCCTATTAGGCTGTGGGCTCTCGTCGACATGTATGTCCGGTCATCCGGTCGGTCGTCAACAATTCTTTTGACTGGTCTAGAAGCCAAACCGTTGCCTCTAGAGACTTCAAAGTTGGTATACAGGATTGTTGGGTGATCACCACAAGCCTATTAAATTTGGGTACTTTGTGATGAATTTTGCAGTTTCCATAAGACGATGTGAACACGATAAAAGCCTAACCGTTGGCGATAGATTTCATATTTGCTTTGTACTATTGTTTGATAGTCAATTTCAAGCCGATCAAATTTCGGTACATTGTGACGATTTATGGGGTTTCCATGGCAATGTCACAGAAAATGTCTGATGATATGATATAAACCACCGTTCCAGCTAGAGACTTCAAATTTGGTGTACAGGATTGTTGGGTGCTCAGTCACAAGCCCATGCTGTTTGTCATTACCAGCATTTAATGTGCCAAGGAAATTACTACGCCAATGAGGCTATGCTTGTCCTACACTGTGAATGTTGTTCGCCCCAGCCATAATTATCATATTGTGCAGCTACATGTATTATGCAACTAAGTATTTCTGTCAATAGGCATATTTTCTTTCTAACTGATACCCAAAGTGTACGAGTGTCCATCTGAAGCATACCAGCATGAAGGCTATTTAGTTTTATGTGTAGCCTACATGTACACCACTGTCTGCTAACCCTGGACACACATTTAAAGGTAAAATACATGCAGCTCTGTCCAGCCAAACAATTTGTATTTTCTCTTCACTCACAAGGGATTAGGCCCAATGGACATGTGTATCCTCAGACTCTGCTTGATCACAGATGAGAAGAGACCTACATTCAACACAAGTTTTTGCTACAAAGTCTCTATAGTACTAGGCTTCCATTGAAAATCGATCGCTATATAGCTGAAATATTGCTGAATGCGACGTTAAACCCTAATTCTCTCTCTCTCTCTCTCTCCATTGAAAATCGGAAGACTTATTTTTGTTCCGATTATTATAACAGTAGGTTTGGAATATTTTTGTTCTGCCCTATTTTTCGCACGCGATATGTCAAATTATTTATTAGTCCTCCAATGCATCCAACATCCCACACCGAATGTATCATATTTTAATCTTTTACAAGCCACTGCTAAAGCATCTTCTGCATTCAACCAAATCTTTCAGATATGCATTTTCCATTCATTGTGTACCAATACACACTGATTAAAACCGTCTGGCTGAGGGGTTGTTGCACCTTTTAGGTGATGCCTCATGTTATGAGGGTAGGAGTATGAACCATTGGGCCTAATAAATTAATATCTAGCTTCACAGGCACTTTTTTGAAGAAAAGAAAAAGATGCAGAGATGAGCGAGGTGGTGCCTGTGAAGATGCAGAGATGAGCGAGGTGGCAAATGTGAGAGGTGGTGCCTGTGAAGATGCAGAGATGAGCGAGGTGGTGCCTGTGAAGATGAGCGAGGTGGTGCCTGTGAAGATGCAGAGATGAGCGAGGTGGTGCCCGTGAAGATGCAGAGATGAGCGAGGTGGTGCCTGTGAAGATGCAGAGATGAGCGAGGTGGCAAATGTGAGAGGTGGTGCCTGTGAAGCTAGAAATTTAATCTTGTGACAAGGTGTCCACATCGATCAGTTGAAACAAGTGTCTTGAGAGCCCCAACATCTCGCCTTTCGGGGTCATCTGCTGAAGCTGCAGTATTATTGAAAGCATACATGTGGAAGTGTACATGTAAATTTTTGCCTAACAAAAACATTATCATTAGAAAAGTTTGAAGTCTAAACTTAATATATCCTGTCACAAAGAACACCTGCACATCTGGTATGGCCAAACATCTGACTGGAATAGATTATCTGCTGCAGACAATAACATCAGTCCCATGTGGGATTAAGAGGATAGAACAAGGACTGGTTCGCTTGGTGTCTGTATAATGTGACTGAGTGGAGTGTCCGGTCTGCCTACGGCATGATATTTCAGTGGGACAGCACTACAAGTAGGTACCCCCGCCCCTCCCCTTCGTGATATAGCTGAAAAAATGTTGAAAGCAACGTTAAACCCTATTCACTCACTCACTGCCAGATAGTGTAGGATTATGGCTGGATAGGTCAGTGCCGTGGGATTACTGCTGCATGGGGCAGTCCAGTGTGAGAACACTGCTGGATAGGCCAGTCCTATGTAGGATTACTGCTGGATGGGCCAGTCCTGTGAGTTATTACTGCTGGATGGACAGTCCCGTGTGGGATTACTGCTGGATAGGCCAGTCCCGTCTGGGATCACCGGTGGATAGGCGAGTCTCATATGGGATTACTGCTGGGGAAGTCAGTCCCATATAGGATTATGGCAGGATAGGTTGCAGTGTGGGATTACTGCTACATAGGGCAGTCCAATGCGAGATTACTTCTGGATAGGTCAGTCCCGGTGTGAGATTACTTCTGGATAGGTCAGTCCCGTGTGGAATTACTGCTGCATATTCCATGTACAGATCTACATGTCTAAACTGCGATATTAGGACAAAAATTCATATTTAATGTCATATTTCTTAAATAGAACATGCACATCGTCGAATCACATTGAACTTGTATCAGTGTCAAACTCATCCAATGAAAGCGGACAGCTTCAGCAAACTTTCCATGTAAAGGTGTACATTATGAAATTACTAAGTCCAAAACCTCATTTGGACACAAATTAATATTTCATCTCAAAAATAACCCCCATATTTTTTTTTTTTAATTTTTCTAGATTTTTTGCTAAACCAAAGATCTTATTTCCAGGCCGGGGACACCGACGACATCCTCTTCCCCCCTCACACCATCTTCCCTTTACTTCGTAAGGCGAGATAAAAATGAGAGAGTTACTGTCAGACTTATTGTACACGATTTATGAATAACAATAAATGCATATCTGATTAATTGCAGATTGTTTTTCTATTCTATTGATGTAAGCAATCATTGGTAGTTCTTTGTTACTCTGCAAAGACCTCCGGTTTTAGCTGTACAGATGGAATGCCACCTTTCACCTGGGGAACATATACACATTTCTGGGGAGTTAGAAAGAACATTTCTCGATCACTGTTCAAATGCAGGACGGGAGTTTACATTTTCAGCCCACCATCACCAGATGGTGGGCTGTTCAAATCACTTCTCATCCATGGTCCGTCGTCAGTCTGTCCGTAAACAATTCTTGTTATCGCGATTTCTCCGGAACTACTGCATGGATCTTTCTCAAAGTTAGTACTCATGTTCCCCTTGGGGTCTAGTTGTGCAAGATACCTTTTCTGGTCCGATTCGAAAATCCAATCTGGCCACCAGGCAGCCATCTTGGATTTCCCCATGAAACCTGGTTATTGTGATTTCTCAGGAAGTACTGCATGGATCTTTGTCAAATTTGGTACACAGGTTTCCCTTGTGGTCCAGTTGTGCAAGATACCTTTTTTGGTCCGATTCGATTATCCAATATGGCCACCTGGTGGCCATCTTGAATTTCCCCTTGAAACATTGTTATCGTAGATTCTCAGAAACTATTTATGGATCTTTCTGAAATTTGGTACACAGGTCCCACATGGGGCCTGGTTAAGATACTTTTTTTGGTCCGATTCGAAAATCCAAGTTACGCTTCAGATTAATACGGTATTCCCCGAGTTGTGGCGTTGCATCACAAGATTCGGCGGATCAAATTCTATGTATTGACTATAGAGAATATGCATACCTTCAATCTCAAGGAGTTCAAATGATTCTGAATTAAAATGTATTTCATCAAATTTTAAATCAGTTGACTTTAGTCCATGCTGTTGCAAGTGAACTGCCCGACAGGTCGGCTACACAAAGGGACGTCACTCTTTTGACACGTCAACTCGACAACTGTAGAATACTGCGTGTTTTGATTCAAGGGAGATAATCAGGATTCAGACACTTTCGAGGTTTCAACATTACTGCACGGACCTGATCCCTTCAGTATTAAGTTTTGTACCATATTACTATTTTCGAGCATGGTATCTGAAAAGAGATATCTCTAACTAACCCAGTACACAGAGCAGAAGTAGCATTCATTTCTAATTATAAAATCTTGTTTCATAGCTCATGCCAAAGTGTCAGAGATTTGTCTTCGCTTCCAGTACTCCATGATGGCACGTGCAAAAAAAAAAATACTACAAAACGAAGAATCCTCCGGACATTGACTAACTTTGCTCATTTCACTTGTACTATAACAACCGTGCAGTTTCTAGAAATCTTGAAACTCCTGAAACTTAGAAAGGTAATATCTTGGTGTTTTCCAGTGTCTCTTTTTCGCTCAAATTCAAAATTCTGCAAACAAATCAATCGTTTGTTCTTAGTAACAATGGACAAAAAGATCTTGTCATTAGCTTACAATTATCGGACAGGGCGCCAAGATCCTTCAGGATCTCTCTTCTTCAGAATTTCACACCTTTGTAATTCTTCGACCTGGGCATAGACAATGAATGCGACAGGCTCTAGTATTTGCTACTTACATGGGACTTTGCCATTTCCAAACCGACATTAAATGGCTTGGTATACTATGGCCTTTACGGTCTCCCGATTTTGAGGTCAGTTGCCTTGACCTACTTTTTGGCACGATACGCAGTTTTACCCGGATATAAATAGATCCGAGGCTATAAACTGTTGGCGATCACTCTCGCAATTAATATGCAAGACAAGTGTGAATTGCCAGCTTCAAGGGGTCTAGACTAAATCGGGTACAATGTTGCCACTCCCAATACGATTTTTGAAAGGTTAAATTTCACCTACACAAATATGTATTCACCAAAATATTCCTTCAGTGTGCCCTTTCCACTGGGGGCTGCTGTCCATAATTTATTTTAATTTTGGAAGATGCCTTTCTGATACGAAGTTTTCCCTGCAGATTAGGAATTAATGTAAACAATTTATCAACTATGTTGCAATGCATGTCCAGTTCAATCAGACGACAACAGATGTGGTGCACAAATAGGCAAGGCTGTACAGTTGAAACCGCATACTTAAGTAAAAGAATCTGTACGAATCCTAGTACTGAATAATTTTTTAATTTTTTTTGTAAATTCTGACCATCTCTCATTTATATGCCAGACAAGGTTCAGAGGTATTTCAACCTCAAAACTATCTGAATCTATCTTCCTCTGCCTTCTTAGTCATCAGACCATTAAGCGGATTGTGTCGTCTTCCTATCTATTTTCTTCCACAATCTGTCCAGTTGATAATTTTTCTCACACCTTTTACGTTGAGAATCGCAAAGTCTGCTTCAAGGTGAAATGGCACACATCTCTCTTAAACATACAGGGCCAGTCTAGAACCAAAAATATATCCTTTACAGCAAAATATTTCTCTCGTCAACAGTTATCCAAAGACGGTCTGGGTTCTTTACTGCTTTCATATATTTTCAGAGAGAAATACATAAACATGGTATGGGTTATGGGTTTGAAAAGAATCCAGTCAGTTTTCATAACTTATTGTCCAAAGTTCTTGTCCAGAAATAAAGTCTGACCCAAATACTTTAGTCTCACTTTAGACCTTTGGGTGTCGGGCACAAGAAATCTTTCATTCAAGATATTGAATTGAGCACTTGAACCGCAATTCATTGAGGGTTGAATCCAGGGTTTGTACAGAGTGAAGCTTCCAATTTTCAATGTCTGTTTAAGATAGTACCTATTTTCGAGGCATATTACTTCCAGTGTCATTGAAGCTGCACAGATCAACTTTCTTCATTTTTTCACTTGATCAAGTGTATATATATCCTATCAACAAATATATTGTTCATACATTGCCGTTTGTGCAGACTTGGAAATTCTTTTCGGATCATGTATCACCATGATTGAGTAAATCTTGCCATATCACGCAAGAAAATTGGCAATTTAACAGACCATGAACAGAAATTCCCATTTTCTAAGTCTTTAGTACAATTTCCTATTTTTCAAGACTTTCAATGCCTCGAATTCTAAATTGTCATTTCTGAGGTAGTGTACAAACCATGTGAATCCTCAGTAAAACACGGCGAGTCCCTTGTTTTGTTTCATATATCTGAATAACATGAAGTAAAGCAAGTCCTATTTGTGGTGTTGGAGTTACTGCTTTTATTTTTTTTATTTTCATGTGGAAATTTCGTCATTTCATATTGTTATTTATCACAGGATTTGGGACTGAACAAGTACACTGGATGAGCATGCAACAACATAAAAGTGAATAGCACAGACTTATTAATGAACTTTGTCTCCATCAAGCCAGAAATTATATACAACTATATACATGTATACATGTTAAAATTTTACTTCATAGGAGGATATTTGACCCCTCCTAGCTGGACAGCAGCATATAAACTATAATCATCTAAGTCAAGTAGGCCCAAACGCTTCAGCTCAGTGGTACAGGCGTTGACATCACGTCGATTCAAGTGGCAAGGACAGCGGGGATGACTGGAAACTAACTTCAATGGTTTGGACACGCTTTCTCCTGCCCTGATAACACACAACAACCAACCTGAACAAACCTGCATTCCAGTAATCATTGCAATGCTGGACTCCTGGTGATTGTGATGGAAGATCTTGGCTTTGGACTGCAACATATCAGCGATATTTCCTGAAAATAGAGACTTCACAGCAAAGAAACTTTTGGCAAAGTTGCTGCACAGATACCACAGCCTACCTCTTACACATTGAAAGACACACAGAATAAATTATAAACGCCAACAATTTCCTTTTTTGTAATGTCTGAAAAAACAAATTATTTCTAGAAAGTCTGTCGACTACAAAGATATTCTTCAGAACTGGATCTCAAAGGTTGAATTGTAAGAAAGATCTCTCTGGATGTTGTTGACAAGATGTTTCATTGCCGTTCCAAAAGTACTTGTTCTGAAGTTCATTCCATATTGTTCTAGCCTGGTCCAAATGTAGTTCATTGTTATAAAGGTCTGTCATATTGAAGGCTGAACAGACCAGTCTAACAAAGATGCCGACAACACTGCCGATAGCGATAATCAGTACTCCCACAAGGGTGAATTCACATTCATCTAAATTGAATGAAGACTGGATTTCCCTTCTTGACGCGCCGATACCGATGCTGGAAACGCCTGGTAAATTAATCACAATGCAGGTGCATTCAAATTCTTCCCTTGACTGAATAAAACTGAATTCCCTCCTATAAACATGATCTGGACATGTCCGTCATTGACACTGGATTACTTCCTGGTGAATAAACACACGCACAAAAGCTGCTGCTTCTTTCACAGTATTATGTATTCTAATATTTGGAAACACAGGTTGATGCTCCATGATGATGAACGTTGTCGATTGTCTACAGAAAATCAGGTTGACGATTCATGCTGGACATTGTTAATTGTCTATTTACAGTCTCCTCCTAAATTTATGTTGGAAATTCCACCATGCATTAGGCATAAATCTAACTGTTTCAATTGGCAATCTCTCACATATCTCAAAGTTCCATTGATCAAATGAAACGTACACGTTAAAATTATACTTCATAGGAAGATATTTGACCCCTCCTAGCTGGACAACAGCATATAAACTATAATCATCTAAGCCAAGTAGGCCCAAACGCTTCAGCTCAGTGGTACAGGCGTTGACCTCATCACGTTGATTCAAGTGGCAAGGACAGCGGGGATGACTGGAAACTAACTTCAATGGTTTGGACAAGCTTTCTCCTCCTCTGATAATACTCAACAACCAACCTGAACAAACCTGCATTCCAGTAATCATTGCAATGCCAGCCTCCTGGTGATTGTGATGGAAGACCTCGGCTTTGGACTGCAACATATCAGCAATACTTCCTGAAAATAGAGACTTCACAGCGAAGAAACTTTTGGCAAAGTCACTACACAGATACCGCAGCCTACCTCTTGCACATTGAAGGAGGATGCACAGAATAAATTATACATGCCAAGAATTTCCTTCTTTGTAATGTCTGAAAAAAACAATTTCTAGAAAGTCTGTCGACTACAAAGATATTCTCCAGAACTGGATCTCAAAGGTTGAATTGTTAGAAAGATCGGTCGGATGCTGTTGACAAGATGTTTCATTGCAGTTCCAAAAGTACTTGTTCTGAAGTTCATTCCATGTTGTTCTAGCCTGGTTCAAATGTAGTTCATTGTTAGAAAGGTCTGTCATATTGAAGGCGGGACAGACCAGTCTAACAAAGATGCCGACAACACTGCCGATAGCGATAATAGTACTCCCACGATGGCGAATTCACATTAATCTAAACTGAATGAAGACTGGATTTCCCTTCTCGACACGCAGATACCAATGCTGGAAATGCCTGGTAAATGAATCACAATGCAGGTGCATTCAAATTCTTCCCTCGACTGAATTAAACGGAATTCCCTCCTATAAACAGGATCTGGACATGTCCGTCGTTGACACTGGATTACTTCCTGGTGAATAAACACTCGCACAAAAGCTGCTGCTTCTTTCACAGTATTATGTATTCTAACATTTGGAAAAACAGGTTGATGCTCCATGATGATGAACGGTGTCGATTGTTTACAGAAAATCAGGTTGATGATTCATGCTGGACATTATTAATTGTCTATTTACATTCTCCTCCTAAATTTATGTTGGAAATTCCACCACGCATTAGACATAAATCTCACTGCTTCAATTGGCGATCTCTCACATATCTCAAAGTTCCACTGATCAAATGAAGCAGGTCTTCAGTCTGCTGGAGGAATTGGATTAATGTCCTTGAAAAAAACATCTCATGAATGAGAAACAATAAATATGTATGAAATTTGCAGAGGGTATCCATTGGTTCATCGGATACATTTTGGAATGGAATGAAGGATTATGGGAAATCCAAAATGTCTGAGATACCTTCCGTCTATCAAACCGACTTGTATTAGTTTGACACAGGGAAGACTATCTTGAAGAGATAGAATGATAGATAGTGATGAAGATCCCTCTCCCAAGCCCAACCCACATGACAGACAGCCCCTCCCCCTTCTGAGCAATTCAGGACCGCCCTCCACCCATCGGTCACACGACGGTGGATACACTTTGCTTGCAGTCCACTTTAGATTGGTCAGCAAGGAATACAACATTCTGCTCTGAGAGAAACTTGAGACACTCCTCTTTGCTAGGGAAGGCCAAGGCTGACTGGAAGTACTCAACAGGCAGCGAAGGACGATATCTACATGGACCATGTGGAATATTGCGAGGGGGAAGAAAAGAAGAAATAATATGTTAAACATACATACAATCAATACAGTATGAAGCAAAAAATTATATGTTTAGGTAAAATGGATTCATTAACCGATATCAATACAAACCTGTACAACTTAAGTCACCATCATCAAAATATAAATTTTAAGTCGTATAACTTAACAGAAGGCTTTGGAGCACAGAAACACACACATACTTACCATATTTACTATACTCACCTCTTTACAAATAATTCAACGCCAACTAGAAAATTGTATCCATTCTTGAGAATTATACAAACTTGTGATACAAAAATACATATACTTGCTACTTGAAGACCAACTTTGAAAGTTTATGTACCAATCCTAAAAGTTCTTTATATAGATCAGTTAAGTTTTTGCAAATGGTTATGATCATGTCATTATTATATATGAATCTGTGCATCAAGTTTACATGTGAATGACCAAAACAGCATAAACATTCTGTTACAGATGGGGGCAAAAAATACATACGCTCTGACTAGGAGTAGAAGTGCTTCCTTCCGAGTTCTCTCAAGGAACCAGTCCATTAAGTAGCCAGACATTTTGGGGGCAGATGCATATAATTTGAAGAATTTGTTAAAATTTTTAAGTGAGCAAACAGAGCGAACAGCTAGAGCATATTTTATACACTTGTCCTGGTGATCTTCTGGGGTTAAACTAGCAAGACAAGTGTTTATATCTGGCAAAGGGTCAAGGAAAAAACACATTCTTAAATTACAGCTTATATTATGCTGTTTTTTTCTGTCGCTACCTCTAATACAAATGTTTCCAATCAGTCAATGTAAGAGTATCTGCCCATGACCAACGTAAATGTTGGGCAAATGATGGTGATATTCATTGTATCAAAACGTTCCGACGATTTGACTCGACAAATGTCACTTTGTCACAATGTTACAATGATGCAAGAACTTCATGTGACCATCAGAATGCCAGACATTGACAGTTGCGACATCTTGTGGGCATGATGGGCAAAAACTTTCAATAGTTGAAAACCGAACTATTCAGTACATAATATTCCAGCTGACTAAGCACCTTTTTTTTTTTTGACTTATTTTCGTCACAAAGCACCCAGCTGGACACAATTTGTTTCTTCACCATCCACCACCTAGCATATGTTTTTTCTTCTCCATTGACCAACATGTATAGACCACTTCTGTTGATTTTCCATATCTATTTCCATCAACCACCCCCCTCCCTTCAAAATCAGATCCTCAGGAATGTATCAATCAAGTTGCATATCCACCCTACCAAATCGGCAAGTATGATGGTAAACACCGCCGGTCACGTGTCAAATCAGTCAATGGTAGGTTTTTCGGTGCTTTTGTTATCAAGCGTGGGCGTGTGTCTGACCAGACAACAGTGACCACAGCCGAAAATGAACGATTTTCAGCATATCGATGACAGGTATGGTTACTGGTGTCCAGTCATTTTTTGATGGAGAGATATACTATATTGTCACCAAATGTAGGGTTATTACGATTTCAAGTAACAAAAATTTTAAACATTTTTGTGGCGAGAGGTGTTGGTGGACAGTCCATGGTAGGTATTAGCATCGAATTATAGTGTGAGGAAATGAGCACAAAATGAACACGTGGGACTACCTGCTTCATGTATCACTGACTCATTCATCTCTCGATTCCTTTCACTTGTGTGTGTTTAAGAGGAATATGAACCATTAATAGTTTATTCTCTGTCTGATATTACGACAGTCCATGGTATCATCATCGGACCGATCGACAGTCCATGGTAGGTCAAAATACGGTCAGTCCGAACTGACGTGAACCGTGTAACCTTGGCCAAATGAACTGTTGCCAAGACAAATGGTAGCTACCATGGACTGTCGACATATCTGATATACAATCATATATTGCCTCATTATAACATTGCAGCTGTGATCCAATCTACAGTTCATGGTCGCATGACACATGGACTGGTGCATTCACATACAATCATACTTGTCGATTCAGTTGGGTGATATCTCTAGCATAAGCCAAATTTATTGCAAATTTTGAGATGGCCAAAAGTCTGAAATTAGTTTTACCCTAATAAAATTCACATTTTTTATTATTTGGATTAAACTAATTACGGAGTAGAGTGGATGGTTTGAGGGCAATGGAACCAAGGTGTAGGAAACTCTGGTATCCAAGAGATGTCCATGAGAATGTGTGGATTTGTCTTTCGCCAGGTCCTGAGCTTTGAATCTACACTACCGTTCCCCAGAAGGAGGACCAACCGGCAACTATTTTATCAAAGTAAATGAGCAACCGACAGGATTAAAATTCCAAAAAGAAAATTACCAATGACCCATCAGAATGAATTTCTAGTTAGACCAAGTACCCAGAAACAAGTTTATCTTTTACCAACCACCCACAGACTCGTTCCAGACCTGCCATCTCCCTCTGGCACACTCTTGTTAATGGAAAAGCCTGGACAATTTTACACATTTGGATAAGGAGATATACATAATGCAATTCAATATCTCCAGTGGTTATCCGCCTTCCCTTGTTATATATCACCCCAAACAACAAGGTTTGGGCCAAGATTATTCATGTCAAAGGATACCTAGAGTATTAGAGGTGAAAATGTAATATAATATCCTATAGGCTGTAAACTCGACTGAGTTCCCTTCCTTGCCTTCTGAATATAGTTGTTTCAGTTGTGTTTGGCACTGATTAAACTCCTCATGGTCACCCTGCAAGATGAACATAAACGGGATGTAAAGTTGAAAATGAATTTTATTTGTTTTAATCAAGTAAAATTTATCGATATTTAACCGAAATTTTTAGGAATTAACTCAGAGTTTGCTTCTTTACCTGCAGTTTTATAAATATCCTGTATTTACATATATACCTTAGGGTCCTCCCTACAGTAATATGTTGTGCTATCCTTAAATGCTGTGGTGCTGGCCAAGGTGACTTGACATTTGTATCATCAAACCAATAGTAAGAGGTCAGCTCTGTTTACTGTAGCATTCTGCCCTTCCTGAATGACCCACCATATCTGGGCCAGCCGTACACAAGAATGCTCTCTTATACTTTCATTTCAAATATTATTTCCATGCGGTAGGACTAATTTTTATATTGCATACTTTTAATGTTTATATCACATGTAAACAATTACGGCACAAACATACAACATAGCAGTACCTTTTCCATTGCTATCCGAGCATGTGTTTCATAAACTCGCACTGTAAAATTGTCTCTTATTCCTTGAACCTGAAAAAATGTTGAGAATCGATCAGTATTGTGGGAATACAAGTCCTACAAGTTAATCCATAACATCTTTAAAACATCATAATGAGACTGTTACAGGATTAAATTATCTAATCTAATCAAAGTTGACATCCCAAGTTTATACACTGCCATCTAAACAAAAAATCTCTCAACGGGGAAAGCAAGCCGAAGAATATCCAATATGGGATGGGAACTCACAGTGAGATCTTGTCTGATAGACTTCATCTGTTCACAAGCGTAGGTGTAATCTTGCTTCTCTGTCCAGTGTTTCTGTACCATTATCAGGGATCTCTTCAGCACTTCTACAGGGCGTATGCTACTGGCAGCAGGTGCCTATAACATATACATAATGTTTAACACTATAACCAATGTCAGCAGATATTGAAACACGACCTATTGCATTCAATTATTCTCTCATCACTGTCACATGAACACACCATCCGCTCATCAATCCACAAATCAAGTTCTTTACAGACTGACAACCCAAGATAAAAAAGAGGGATTCAAACAAAAGAGCAAAAGCTCTTTTACCCCTGCACCTCCCAATGCATACGGAATATCAGGGACTGCAATCAATATAAAGACAAAGAGTGAATACATACCGAGGTTAGTCGGAGGTACATTTTCTCCAGATCCTGACATGTGCCTGTGATGTGAAAACTACTCCAGTCCATCTCATCGTCACTGCCATCACCCTATACAATAAAATCACAGAAGTCTCACTCATCATGAACATATTTATTTTACCAACTTCCATTATCTTTTGGTATAAGTTATTCGTACCAAAACACTTTCCGTGGTGCAAACAGGACCTTTACAACAATTTGATTCCAAACTTCAATTTCCCTTATTGAATGTTGCATATAAGCACCGATTCACCCAAAGAATGACTTGTACACAAATGTATCAGCATGAAGCAATAATGTGGGGTCGAGTTTCGACAATGTTAAAATTATTGATCATTTAGTAAATCTGGTTAGACTTGGAGGGGACTTACAGGGTTCAAATTATTGATCGTGAGAGTCAGTGTTTCCTTTCTGGTCTCCCCGGCGAGTTGGTGCCCAAACCGGGCTGCTCTTTTCATCATACGGGCCGTTTTCTCTGGGTCATCAAAGTCCATGCCGATTTCCCTGTTCAAACGACATTAAGTATCACAAAATGTGGTTTAGTTTCAATTCAAACACTCCTATTAGTGCTCAACATTAACCAGGAATATACCGCCTTGCTGTTCAATTTCTCAAGTAGTGGAATATATATTTTAGAGAGAAGTTCTTGGGTGATGGTGCTGGGGAAACAGTGGAGGACTACAAAGTCTTTGATAAAAAGAAATGCATAATGCTGAGAGTTGTATAATACCCAACATATTACTGTGTAGTTGGCAGTTTGAGAGCAAAATGCTATTCCCTTACCTCTTCTTTCCCTTCTTATTCTTCTTGGCTGAGCTTGGACTCTCTGCAGGTTTGTTGGTGTTCTCAATATCTTGGCTTCGACCACGGCCACGACCCCGGCCCCTACCACGCCCACTTCTGTTCCTCCCCCTTGAACCACGACGGTTTGCTGGGCCATCGTAGGATGTAGACGGGCGCTCGTTGTCAGAGGGACTATCTGAACTACTGTAATGAGAATAGCAAGGATTATGCGATCTGAATATAGACTTGTAGTTCTGTAATTCAAATTGAACATACCTTTCCCCATTAGACTCTGCATGTGGTGTCTGCCACAAGCACAAAAGCTATTCACAGCAGGGCGCGCAAAATCGCTAGCCCGGCTGCCCGGGACAAGGGAAACTTATTTTGGACAAGTAAAATTTACAAGCTCCTGCCCAACGGGCAATCAGAAATTCTGATTCAGCATTCAATAAAATAGAACTTTTTTGTTGATTCGCTAGCATTAAATTTGCTGGAACCAATTTGCTGAATGAATTGATTTCAGTTGCCGATATATACAAAATTTCCCTGCCATGGAGATCACTGGCTTTCTCCGTTTGGTGGTGAAAGTGAAAGCCATGCCGTCGGCCATAACTGGGAAAACCCTGTGGGTATCCAACCATGCGCCAGGTAAACACGCGTCACGGAATCTCCTTCGCGACGACCTGGTTACGGACTAATATCGGTCAATCAACGCAGACTTATATCATTTTGCGCGGGACGGACCACATTCACAGTGCTGTGCGAGTTGACAAGACGTTTAAAATGGACAAGTATCTGGCTAGTCGTGAACGCCCAGCGGCGAGGAATAAACGTCCGCGAGAGAATACTGGCCGTAAGGATCAGCACTATGAATGAAAACGAAAGCGGGGCGTTTGTGCCTTCATGGGCGAAGGGATACCTTTGGCTGGAGTACGATGATCAAAGAGCTGAAATGTTCTGTCGAGTGTGTTCAATTTCCTCAGCTGGTGGACGCGAACAATCCATTCTTGTATGAAACGAATCATTTCCGCAAGGACCCGATTCGAACACATAATTGTTCTCTCCGCCAGTAAAGCCATTTGTGGTCCATAAAGAATTTCTATAAATTGGTGAACTTCAGGTTACACATTATCATTCGGGCTAGTAAAAATATTTTCGGGCAAGTAAATTTGTACTACTGGCTGCTCGAAGGGCAACCAGATTTTTTTATATTTTGCGCGCCCTGCACAGCTTCAATAAGCACCCACTCCCAACCCCAGCTGACCATTAGTCAGAAAAAACAAAATCACTGATCAGGCACACCAACCTGTATCTCCTTCGCCTCCTGTGTCTGTAGCTTGGTGAGCGAGATCGGCTTCGGCTCCTACTACCGCTTCTACTTCTGCTGCGGCTTCTATCTCTTGACCAAGAACGGGAACGGGAACGTCTGCTGTACGTGGGTACCAGGTCTCTTGAATAGAGACGCTGCTTACCTGGAGAGGGCCGTCCCCTCCTACCACGGGCTCCTGGTCCATCCATGCCTCTGCCACGGCGACCTTGACCTTCCATACCTCTGCCACGCCGACCTTGACCTTCCATAGGCCTACCTCTGCCCCTCGATCCTTGGCCATCCATACCTCTATGATTTCTCTGGCCAAAGCCACCTCGTGGGGAAGGTGGAGAATTTCTCTCCAAACTGCCAAAATAAAAACACAGAAGATTTATATAGCAACGGACAATACATTGTCCTCCAAAAAAAGAATTTCAAGTCTTAAATAATTTATACTACTACTGTTGGGCTGGACTTGAAAATAACAGCAAAGTATGCCTGCAATTTTTTTAAAGTAAGTCTAGCTCATTTCACTGTAGCATTCTGCCCTTCCTGAATGACCCACCATATCTGGGCCAGCCGTACACAAGAATGCTCTTTCAGTTGCAGGAAAATTGAAATGTCACCACCAACAATGATCAGATAAAATCCCATTTAAATCAATCCTCTAAGTGAACTTTCACACCATAAAATCAAAACGACGGATTGAATTTGTCCATAAAATTGGGGGCAATTGAATTTCTATGAAGTGATTGAATTAGAAGATTTGTTGTATCGCACATCATTTTTAACTTACCTTGGTAAAGTTTCCTTTGTCCAATCTATGGTGAATGCTGAACCATCATTGAAAGACCTTGTTAGTCGTTCCTTCAAGAGCTTTTCTACTTTATCCTTCTGCATCTCGTTAGTAACACTGGCAAATGCTCTTTGTACAAATTCCCTACAAAAAGAGTTAACTTATCACTCGTACAATAAACACAGCAAGGAAGCAATCAGAGATTGCTCAACTGTATGCCCCCCCTTCCGCTTTAATCCGACATTGCCCCGCCATTGTTCTGTTCTGTATTGATCGGTGGAGGCCTAATTTAGATAATTATAAAAATTCTGTTTCAGTAATTTCTTTTCGGCATGCCTCGCATAATACATATTCCAAGTATCGACCAACAAGTAATAATATAATGTTTTGATGCAAGATGGTCGCCAGGGCTTTCGCCAAATCCGAAAATGTGACCAGGTTATGAGACCTACATTCCTTGGGAGTATATCGTGGTGAAATTATGAAGCGATCAGCGAACTTTGAATTTTGCACCCAATTCACTCTTTTTGGGGCAATTTCATACTTCAGGACATATGTGGTCTGCTTTGGAATGTAGAATAACAATTTTATAGCCATTTTCCCACTCCAAATTGGTTATGGACTGAGATCCAGCCTGAACAAAATAAATATATCCCATTCACTTAGGTTTGATGAACAAAGGGCCATAACTCTTGAAAGTATAACCGAAAGCAGGGAAACTTCACGCTGCACAACTACTGACCACATATCCTGCAAATTCCATACTTGTCCATACAAAATTAACCGCGATCCAGCCCGGACAAGTCCCAATTCACAAAGATTTCAAGAACAAAGGGCCATAACTCTTGAAAATTTACGCGAAACGTGGAGAAACTTCACGCTGCACAACTACAGGGCACTGACCACATATCCTGCAAATTTCAAAATTGTCCATACAATATTAACCAAGATCCAGCCCGGACAAGTCCGAATTCACGAAAATTTCAGGAACAAAGGGTTATAACTCTTGAAAATATAAGCGAAATGGGGAGAAACTTTCCGCTGCACAACTGTGGGGCACTGACCACATATCATGCAAATTTCGTAGTTGTCCATACAATATTAACCAAGATCCAGCCCGGACAAGTCCCATTTCCAGAGATTTCAGAAAAAGGGCCATAACTCTTGAAAATTATACCGGAACTTGGGAAAAAACTCTACGATGCACAACTACGAGGCACTGGCCACATTCCATGCAAGTTTCAATCCTGTTCATCAAATATTAACCGAGATATCGCGCGGACAAGATATTCGGACGGACGGACGGACAGACGAATGGACAGACGGACGGAGGGACAAAGCAACCGCTATATGCCCCCCTCTAATTAGAGGGGGGCATAATCAACCAATTTTGAAGACCCTGAACAAAAACTTACAGAGTATGGTCCTTCAACATCTATTGCAGAATAATGGGGCAGAGAAACTGGAGACAGTAATGGAATGAGGCATTAGTGATAAGGTAATTCTTTCAAGTCCATTAATTAACGCTGTATCTCTACCTCGACACATGATGGTTACTTACTTTAAGGAAGGAGGCCATTCTCCAGCTGCAGACATGGGAGACAGCTCTTCATTCTTGTTCCTGTTTAAATACAGTACCAGGGCATGAAATTTTCACCTTTTTTTCTTAATTTTCAACACTAGAATTTCACCTTGACGGAAGAGGTTACGGTCAGTCTTCTCCAATAACAATTTTACTGCCGGGCAATATTTAGACACACCGAGCTCTTCGGTAAATTCCTTGATGAAACATTCAAGAGAGCTCGCTCGGTAATCCGAGACATCCCATAACGAGATGGCCAGGCCTGATAAAATGGGTGTGGCATCAGTTAATAATGCAACAAGACAATACCTAGATAATGGACAACTTACTCCTTGTCATTATCTCTTATGCCATTGGTATCTGGTGATCGTGATCGATCAGACTCGGTAGGTGCTGTTGGTTGATGCTGGGGGCCAGGGGATGGGTAACGCTGTTGCCGTTGAGGACCTGGGTGTTGGGGAGGTCCGGGGTATTGATGCGGGCCTGGGGGTCTGTTGTATCTGGGGCCATTATAACGGGGATAGTTGTTCATTGCATTGTTCTGAGACACCTGGTTTCTCTTAGGAATCTGGAAACGTATACCACCAGTTCCAGGCGCTTCTGCAAATATGTCAATTGCATATTCAATGAATACAGAGATGTGTGAAACACAACATGGTTGGTACGGTTTGTTTTCAATAGACTGATGTCTCAGTTAACCGTATTTGGTTCTTCAGTGTTCCCATGAGGAAACTCCAAGCGAGCTGGGTGTATATTTTACATCACAGTCATCAGACATTTCCAAATATGTACTACATTGAAAAGTTAAGGAAATGGACACTCCTACAAATACTGACAATGTCAAAGTCCCAATGTTTATATCCAAGAAGCAGAACATCTTTCTGATCTATCTCGCTCCAAGTATTAACAAAGTTCAGATAAATTTCAAGACAATATCAATTGGCTAAAAACAAATGAATTTACTATTAAAATGGAGATCATATTCTAGATTATAATTTGAGAACATAGGTTGCAACAGGATATCCATTCAAGAAGAATCGTTGGAAAGAATATTATTCTCCCTTGATTTAGTCTGAATGATCGTACGTTTATTCCTTGGGCCTTGGAAGCGGTGAAAGTTAGCATGTCCATTGGGTGGTCCCTCATTACGCATATGCTGTGGGTGTTCTCTATGATCCGGAGATGGAGGTGGTGGTACTGGACCTCTTGAAGGTGGCATGCCATTGTCTTCGTTCTCCCTCAGCTGACTAATTGCTTCTGGTCGTTGGAAATTATCCTGAACAGATGTATAGAATTAAGTAAAATATAAAAGCCATCTAAAAGATATTTCCTTCAATGCAGAGATCACAACAAAACTAAAACGAATGAACGTTTGTTCATTTTTAAATGCAGGAGGTATTTGCTCCCTGAAAAATTATGTTTTACTCTACATACTTGGCAGGCATGTACACTACAGTGTATTTATTGCTGGTACATTGTTATACTCACATGGGATTCAAAGTTGCTGTATGTACCATAGTCATAGTAGCTGCAAAGAAAAACACAGTTGTATAATTTTTCATGTAAAATGCAGGTCATTTAAAAACCTCAAGAGCCCAAGGAGCTTCGCTATAAGCCCGTATATGTGAAATTACACTGGTCTGGATTTCAAGGTTGTTTAATGGCCTTGATCCCAATTGGTAGCTACCAATCCAGAGAAAGGTCTACGATTTTGTACTTCTGAGAATGTAACATATCTCACATCTTGTATTGAATGATAAACTAAAATGGTCCTAACTCTTGGTAACTAGGACCAGGTGACCTTGAAACATGAGCAGAGAGCTCACATATCCCAAACTGAAATCGACCATAGTCAAACACAAGAAAATAGTAGTTTCCCTTCAAATGGATTCCTTTAAAGGCAAGAAAATTGTCATGGAGGAAGAAAAATGTGAAGTGATGAAGTACACCTTTCTTCTGAGTTAATAAACAGGTATAAAGTTAACTAGAGCCTTAGGCAGTGAAACGGGGCTATTTAAATGTAAAATAGGCTGTTGGAATAATTCCACTAACTCTTTGATGTTCAGTTCCATGGCGAAGAGCCATACAATTTGTAGTCTCACATATTTCTCTCAATAAAGATCTATAGTGCATTAGTGTAATTGTACACATATATATATTTAAAAAAATAACTTGTGACTGATGGGACAGACATTTATTATGAAACCAACCTGATGAAATGATAAATAATGTCTTCTCTGCATGTTACCAATATTTGTAAAATATTTTTACTTTTTTCAGATTATAGAAAGCATATCCTTCAGCAGTAAATGACAAAAGATGATTATTGAGATACAATGTAAAATCCTCATGATTAGATGGACTGGGTCTATCCTTTCATGGCATCATATTATTTACATGTACCTCCACCTGCCACCCCTAGTTTCAACTTTGGAAGGTTATAAATTCTTACAATGGTTGAATGCAGACTTGTATATGCAGATTACTGCTATCTGAACATAATGACTTGGACTTTGACCCTATCAATTGACCCTATCAGCTAAGTGAATCAAGCCATTGACCTAGGTCATGCATGTCTCAATGTTCTGAATGGTATAGAGGGTCTGGTGGAGGGCATGTTTGTGTGGTAGCCTTAAGTTACATACCCTGTATACAATTTCTGCAAGAATGGAAGCCCAGAAAATTAGAATTTCTTGCCAACATGGCAAACATATGATAAGTCTGCCTTGAACTATTTTCTTCTGTATATGTTAAGTGGTCTAATAAAGTT
>JAVTVY010017111.1:0-63167 GCA_036873755.1 Hanleya hanleyi | reverse complement strand
AGTCCGTGATACGTACTATTCTGATGGGTTAGCCCAAAAAAGAGAACAACAACAACATAGATTACAGATCAATCCTTTTATTATGCGTGAATAACCTGTGAACATCATAGGAATGCATGTAATAACCTGTCTGTGGGGGTTTTCCACAATGGCGTTCACCTTCGTGTCTTTTCGGTAAAGTCCGTGTCTTTTCGGTAAAGTCCGTGTCTTTTCGGATCGGTGACGTCCGTGTCTATCATCCGGGCACTTCGCGTCTGCGCCTGCATTGGGGTATGTATGAGGGTCTTCAATGCGGCTCAGTCGTACACCAGTACACCAGTCTCGATCCTCGACTTGGGGTAGAGTGTGCTAAAAATAGATTCCCAGCTAGCGTGCTATAAAAGGGAAGCGGCCTTGCCGTTTCATCAGACACTCTGTCAACCACCAAGATTTTCATTTGCACAACTTGCCAGAAGCAGTTTACTCGTCTTGATAATTTACGACGCCACGAGGCCTCCACCCACAACGATGGGCTGTATACTTGTATAGCCTGCGCACGGTCATTTAATCGGGAGGATCATTTACTGCGCCACGAACGTTCAATTCATGGGCCACCCAAGCGTCCATGCGAGGATTGTGGTCAACTCTTCAAACGACGCAGTCAGTTGCTGCGACACCAACGGTTGATTCATGCCCCAGTACAGAGTCATACGCCTGACAACATCGAACATTTTCTGGGCGATTCCACCAAGATGTTCACTTGCACAACTTGTCAGAAGCAGTTTACTCGTCTAGATAATTTTCGACTCCACGAGGCCTCCACCCACAACGATGCACGGTATACTTGTATAACCTGCGCAGGGTCATTTAATCGGGAGGATCAGTTACTGCGCCACGAACGTTCAATTCATGGGCCACGCAAGCGTCCATGCGAGGATTGTGGTCAACGCTTCAAACGACGCAGTCAGTTGCTGCAACACCAACGGTTGATTCATGCCCCGGTACCAGGGCATGAGCGACAACTTCCTACTGAAGAGGAGCCGCGGAAGGTCAGACCCAGTGAAGATAAGCCCGGGGAGACGAACGCCACTGGTGATGCG
The DNA here is from genome assembly GCA_036873755.1 of Hanleya hanleyi. Lineage (NCBI taxonomy): Eukaryota > Metazoa > Mollusca > Polyplacophora > Lepidopleurida > Hanleyidae > Hanleya > Hanleya hanleyi. Next base: position 62,088 of record JAVTVY010017111.1, on the reverse strand, counting down.
ATGAAGGAGAGCCCGCCTATACCCACAGTTCAGAAGAGCCTGGATATCCAGCCGGACCCCAGCGTTACGGTTTCGAGTCATACGCCTGACAACATCGAACATTTTCTGGGCGATCTCTTACAGGACAACCATCCAGTGAGTGACATCGATCGGCGCCATTGGTCCATGACACGGCACTGTTTCCACCCTCATGGCCCTATTCAAGATATTTACAATTTTCCACTGACCAGCCACACCCGTCTACGCAGCTACGTGGAAGCCATCTTCAAAGATCAAACTACGGCCTTCAAATTGAATGTCGCTTTCGGGTACATCTTACGTCACAAAAAGACGGGCCAGTTACGGTATTATTATCCCGGCAATAATATCTATGTGTCTGACCAGCCGTTCACCATCATTAACCGGAGGTCACTAGAGACGATGCTGGAGATACTGGACACCGTGGAACCCTTGAGATGGGCACATCGTCAACGCCCCAACATACAATGGGTGGTAGAGAGGGTAACCAATATCACGTTTTTCCTGACCAAGCTGACCGACCACTGCCATCGGTTGAATGCGTCACCCGCGCACTGATGAATACCATAACATGCCGCACATACTCTCTATGTCTACATGCTGATCGTTGACTTGAGCTCAGTAAACACCTAATGTGACGGTGCGTTAAATAATAAAACATGGTGTTTGGTATTTCAATTTGTTTTGCTGTTAACATACTAAACATACCCAGGGCGGCTCCCCCAGCCTGGGTATGATGTAACGTTGGGGATAATAAACTATATAAACATTGCTGAACTTGTTGTTATTCACGACAACCGCTATCCGATTGTATAATACAGAATATATAATTAGTCTAGCCCCCATATCTAGCCTTCACATGGATACCTCACTCGACCCAATAGGCCCATGAGGGGCTCGGCTAAACCCCAAAAACGTCTATTTCCATACAACGGCCAGGCTGCGCATGCGCAGAATGACGATATTTCAATCCCACACCCACGCCATCAGAGGCTCCCTGACATAGGCTTCACATGGATACATCACACGACCCATTCGAACCGTGAATAGCCCATCTCTAACCCAAACACACCCACATACCCCCCAAAATGCCTGCTTTCTATACTACGGGCCAGTCTGCGCATGCGCAGAGTATTGACAACGGACGAACCATTAGCGTAGTCAAGTGCTCCCCCACGAGAGCTTCAAAATAAGACCTCACTCGACCCCATTGGACCACCCGGGACTCACCTAGACTCCAACATGTCCACCCCGTATGGCCCTATACACCCATAGCCATGCAGTATAGGCCTATGGGCCTACCCAGGCCTTGGTGACCTTTTTCAAAAATTTCACCGATTCGCTCCGCGACCCTTCCTATCATGTTCTAAATGTCGAGACGTGAAAAACGAGACCCCACAACCCTACCGCAAATGTCTAGAAGTAGGTTTCCCCGTAGGATAAACATTGAACCTATACCCCCAGTATGGGAATATATATTTATATATATATGTCTATATGGGGCTATATCGTACTTTTTCAAAAATTTCACCGATTCGCTCCGCAACACTTCCTATCGTGTTCTACATGACGAGACTAAGAAAACGAGACCCCAAATGTATAGAAGTGGGTTTCCCAGGGGGACAAACATCGGTCCTATACCCCAGTATGGGCCTATATGGGGCTATATCGTACTTTTTCAAAAATTTCACCGTTTCGCTTCGGGACACTTCCTATCATGTTTGTCTTGACGAGACTAAGAAAACGAGACATTTTCCCGTAATTTAGAATAAAGTCCGTGTTCCGTATTTTTTCAGGAAAATTTTTACATACACCCACCCTGGAACTAGGGGAGATAACTCTATTGATAGGCGAGCGCCGTAAGCCCGGCGACCTATATACCCTCCATACCCCATATAGGTATTTTCCCGGATTTTTCGATAAAGTCCGAGTTCCGTTTTTTTTCAGGAAAAATTTTACATGCACCCACCCAGCCATCAAATACCCCTTCACCTAGGCTTCACATGGATACCTCATACAACTCCATCGACCCATTAGGGGCTCCCCTAGCTCCAGCAGCGTCTAGCAGGACCCATACAAGGTCCAGTTTTCGACACTAGGTGACCACATCCCGACGAAATGGCCAGTTTTCGACACCGGATGTGCCGCCATCTTGAACATGCGTGCCGCCATCTTGGATATGGCCCATAATGCACCGGGTCAAAATACTGGCTTCTGATTGGCTGAGAGCTCTGTGACGGATTTGAAATACTCGCTTCTGATTGGACGAGAGCTCCGCATTGCGTCTGCGCATGCGCAGAATGATATTCCTACCGCACACCCAACCCATCAGATGTTCCTTCACGAATGCTTCGCTTTGATACCTCACTCGACCCCATTGGACCATTAGGGGCTCCCCTAGCTCCAAAACGGCTATTTTCATACCCTTGGGCCACCGCGCATGCGCAGAATGCCGATATTTCAACCCCACACCCAGCCCATTAGATGCCCCTTCATGAATGCTTCACATTGATACCTCACATGACCCCATTGGACCATTAGGGGCTCCCCTACATGCCAACACGGCTATTTCCATACCCTTGGGCCGCCGCGCATGCGCAGAATGCCGATAGTTCAATCCCACACACAGCCCATCAGATGCCCCTTCACGAATGCTTCACATGGATACCTCACTCGATCCATTCGGCCCACTCGTGGCTCACGTACATCCCAAAACGTCTATTTCCATACACTTTTCCCACAATTCCCTGCCTGCGCATGCGCAGAATGCCGATACTTCAACCCCACACCCAGCCCATCAGATGCTCCTTCACGAATGCTTCACATTGATACCTCATATGACCCCATTGGACCATTAGGGGCTCCCCTAGCTCCAAAACGTCTATTTCCATACCCTTCGGCCACCGCGCATGCGCAGAATGCCGATACTTCAACCCCACACCCAGCCCATCAGATGCCCCTTCACATAAGCTTCACCTTGATACCTCACTCGACCCCATTGGACCATTAGGGACGGTCACGTGGAGGTCTATGTCACTATAGTTCCGGCAAAGGTCACGTGGCGATCACGTGATCCCGGGGGATGTACTCCGCGGTATTCCTCTGCGGTGACGCGGTCATGTCTGGCGGTGATGCGGTTACTTCCGAGGAGAAGCCTCCGCGGACAGAAAATAGTCTCCTGTCAACGAGATTTCAAATACTCGGCGGGTCGCCTGAATCGCCGGGAATGGTTGGTTGATTGATAGGGGTGGTCGATGGATAACTTAATTTAAGGTCAAACAGCATTGAAACATGAGCCGGTGGCTATCCGACTGTCCATGCGCAGAAACAGGATATTTGTGACCCGTGATAGAATTTAATACACGACGGTCGATCCGAATAGCCACGAAAAAATACATGAATACATAAATTTGGGAGTTAGACTTATAGTACGCAGTATTACTACGTACTGTTCAACTTCTCAATTCGGATGAGCTATAAATAGAATGGTCTATAAACAGAACAGGATGTCTTCACGGGGAAACCCGTGTCCCGATGTAGAGCGATGACATCATCGGGGACCAGCAAATCTCAACATGTCTTCCGTGGTATGAGTGCATTTGATACATACACCCACACGTTAGTATTATATAGTATAGCATGGTACAATCGCTCGAAAAAAGCTATGGCGCGCTTGTGTAGGCAGGGAATTGTGGGAAAAGGACATGAGAATGGAAGTTTTAGCCTCGAGATGGATCACTATTGGTCCGAATGGGGTGCGGGAGGTGTCAATATGTAGCACTCGTGGAGGAGCCTCCGACTGGACTGGTGGGTCGTGGAAGTAGGGGCTATGGCGCGCATGCGCAGTGGTAAACGTACATGGGAATGGGCGTTTTGGGGTCGAGATGACCCACTTCATTTTTGGTCCGATTGGGTCGTATGGGATGTCATTTTGAAGCAATCGTTGGAGGAGCATCCGATTGGATGGGGTTGTAGTGGAAATACCGACCATCTGGGCATGCGCAGTAGAAAAAGAACGTTGAAATGGCCATTTTGGTGTCGAGTATTGGTCCGAATGGGTCGTATGAGAAATACTAATCAAGCACTCGTGGACTAGAGTCAGACTGTGAGTGATATGCGGCTGCGCACACGGGGAGTAGTAGAGAAAGGGGAGATTCCGAAGCGCAAATGAGCGCGTTTGGGAAGAGGTAGTCATGATGGGTCACGCTACCTGGTGGAGTTACCACAGCGTATGGGCGTAGGTGTGTGTTTGTGTGGTGGTGGAGTGGGAGGAGAAAGTGGAGGAGGAGGAATGCGAGTGAGTGAGTGAGTGGTCATATAAAGTCGTTTGCAAACCATTAGCCTAAGGCTGTATTGAAACATATGAGTGGTGTCCTATTCATGCTTTTATCGGGTACACCGGTAGCCTGGTATACCCTATACCCTATGGGCTATATGGTACAGGGTGTACCACACATGCGTTAAGGCTTTGAAGCTCGTTCCTATAGGGTGTTAAGCTAGGGCATTAAAATTAAGCGTTACGGCGTTAAGATAGAGCGTTATGGCGTTGCGACAGGCGTTAAGGCGTAACGACGGGCATTAAAGCGTTAAGATAGGGCGCTACAGCGTAACGACGGGCGTTGACAGGCGTCACGGCATTTTGATAAATTAGTGTGTCAATTCCATGGAATATCTAAACCAATCAGAGCTTCTGAGTTATTTCACCAGAGCGGTGTAGCGTTAAGCTGTGCGTTTGTGGGCGTTACTGTCCATAAAAGCAAGCATATCCCAAAAATGTGCACAGTCGACGTTCAACTGTCGACATGGGTTATACATTCTCTGAGTGCAAACGCACGTTCACCAGACATTAAGATATGATGCGACACCAGAAGAATATGCATGGGATTGAAGACACCGAGAAGTCCATTGAGGCGGATGCTGAGAATATGCCAGCTGATTCTGTGAGTCCACCAACTGATACCGAAACAGAGACTGTTGACTGTCTATCTACTGACACGGAGAGCTTGACCTCAGATAGTCAGCCTACATCCCAGGGAAGTGAAGAAGAACCTACCTTCTGGGATCGCATTGTGCATGAATCTATTAATACTCAAGCTGCGGCGATAGAAGACGCCGGACAGGATAACAGGCGTACATCAAAATGCGCCCCTGCATCAAACAAATCGCCATAGCGATCTATGAACGGTATAGTCTGCTACCGTTTGAAATGAAAGGCGACCCCACGCACCGGTCCATCATGAAGACCAAGCGTCACTTGGAAGAGGATGTGAGAGTAGTAGTGTTAACGGGAATCGAGTCCTATTTCACCCGGATGTAAAAATGACGTCACTTCCGATGGTAGCGCCATCTATACACTCTGGACGCAAGGGAGACAACTCGGACTAATGATGATCAAGGCATGTACTGACCTATCTAGGCTATAGTTCCGGCAACCTTTGACCTCGAATTCTTCCGCTGTGATGCGGTCTGGTGGTGATGCGGTCTGCCTCCGCGGACAGAAAGTAGTCCCATGGGTTGACTTCCAATGTTAATGTATACGGGGAATACCTAAATAGACGTTTTGTGATCTAGGGGGGTCCCTAGTGGACCGATGGAGTCGAATGAGGTATCAAAGTGAAGCATTCGTCAAGGGGCATCTGATGGGCTGGGTGTGGGATTGAAATATCGGCATTATGCGCATGCGCGGTGGCCAAAGGGTATGAAAATAGACGTTTTGGAGCTAGGGGAGTCCCTAATGGTCCAATGGGGTCGTATGAGGTATCCATGTGAAGCATTCGTGAAGGGGCATCTGACTGGACTAGCGGTCAAGGGGCATCTGATGGACTGGGTGTGGGATTGAAATATCGGCATTATGCGCATGCGCGGTGGACCAAGGGTATGGAAATAGACGTTTTGGGATCTAGGGGAGCCCCTAATGGGCCGATGGAGTTGTATGAGGTATCAATGTGAAGCCTAAGTGAAGGGGCATCCAGTCATGGGTGGGTGCATGTAAAAAATTTCCTGAAAAAAAACCCCGGAACACGGACTTTATCGAAAAATCTGCGAAAATGCCTATATGGGGTATGGGGGGGTATATAGGTCGCCGGGCTTAACGGGGCTTGCCTATCAATAGAGTTATCTCCCCCTAGTTCCAGGGTGGGTGTATGTAAAATTTTTCCTGAAAAAATATACGGAACACGGACTTTATCCTAAATTACGGGAAAATGCCTATATGGGGTATGGGGGGTATAGGACCGCCCTGGGAAACCTACTTCTCGACATTTGCGGTATAGGTTGTGGGGTCTCGTTTTCTTAGTCTCGTCAAGACAAACATGATATGAAGTGTCGCGGAGCGAATCGTTGAAATTTTTGGAAAAAGTTCAGGGAGACCCATATAGTCCCATACTAGGGGTATAGGACCAATGTTTGTCCCACTGGGAAACCTACTTCTAGACATTTGCGGTATGGTTGTTTGGATTTGTTTTCTTAGTCTCGTCAAGACAAACATGATAGGAAGTGTCCCGGCACGAAACGGTGAAATTTTTGAAAAAAGTCACCGAGGCCTGGGTAGGCCCATAGGCCTATACTGCATGGCTATGGGTGTATAGGTCCATACGGGGTGGACGTGTTGGGATCTAGGTGGGCCACTAATGGTCCGATGGGGTCGAGTGAGGTATCCATGTGAAGCTCTCATGCAGGAGCACTTGACTACACTAATGGTTCGTACGTTGTCAATAGTCTGCGCATGCGCAGCCTGGCCGTAGTATAGAAAGCAGGCATTTTTGGGTGTGTGTGTGTGTGTGTTTGGGTTAGAGATGGGCTATTCACGGTTCGAATGGGTCGTGTGAGGTATCAATGTGAAGCCTATGTGAGGGGGCATCTGATGGCGTGGATGTGGGGTAGAAATAGGGTCATTCTGCGCATGCGCAGCCTGGCCGTAGTATAGAAAGCGGGCATTTTTGGGGGTGTGTGTGGGTGTGTTTGAGTTAGAGATGGGCTATTCACGGTTCGAATGGGTCGTGTGAGGTATCCATGTGAAGCCTATGTAATGGAGCATCTGATGGCGTGGATGTGGGGTAGAAATAGGGTCATTCTGCGCATGCGCGATAGCCAAAGGGTATTTATTCAGTGAACAACAACAACGTGAGAACAACCACGTGAAAACTGAAGCCCAGAACAGGGGGGCTTGTACATTGAAAGAACTGAAGCCCAGAACAGGGGGCTTGTAAACTTAAGCCCAGAACAGCGGGCGTGTGTACATTGAAAGAACTCAAGCCCAGAACGGGGCTTGTACATTGAAATGATGGGCGGCCCAGTCATATACGAGTACATCGCGGTCCTGGGCCTTGGGATACTCGTCAAACATCTGTACGATGGTAGATAAGGGTCTTCCCCGTCATCGATGGTACAGGTAAAACAAGCAATATTGTCCGCACACGCTACTGGCCAGGCTTTGCAACGTTTGACTGTTCCAACACCACGTCTCTGTGCCTTGATCCATGAAGTCTGTTAAATCGGGATGGAGGGGTGGCAGGCCGTACGGGTCAAAGTATTCGCCCTGCTGTTCTGTCAAGTACACACCCACCCAATGTTCACAGGGCCGATCCATCGGGTCCGTGTTGAGAACGTATGCAGCAGGATACACACGGTCTAATGGGAACACATCTCGGGCGAACACCCCTTGAAAGACCATACGTGTCCCTGGGTCATTCTCCAGCACGGTGGTTATCTGGTCTGTATCCATGTTAGGTGGAAAAGTCACACAGGACGTTGCGCGCCTTGTCCACTTGAATGATGTTGTCAAACTCGGCGTAGCAGATCACATTGACGGTGGTCGCGAGGGCTCGTGCAAAGTGGATTTCCAACCGTAAATTGCCTTGCTTGGCCAGGGCCAGCTGATGGTCGTTCTCTAAGGTGGGGGTCAGATAGAAACAGAACAACGTGTATCCGTTCCCGTAGTCCTCCCGACTGATCAAATTCCCTTCGTCCTGGTTGATTTGACCGGTGGCTGTAAACAGGCTCTGATAGGCTCGAATGAAATTCCTGCGCCCAAAGTTCGGTGTTAAGGCCGTGGCTGGGACCTGTTGTCCATCCACATGCAGGGCCACAAAATTGATGCCGAAATGTTTAAAGTCAAACGGATTCTCTGGGTAGGCTCCGCTGAAACTGGTATTTTCCACACAGGCCAGGATCAATCGCTTGGGTAGTTCCCCCAGGAACAGGTTTTCTTTGTTGGCGCCCATATTTCCAGCAGGCACAGAGAACACTTTGGTTTGTACACGTCGGATAGGGTACTGGGCTGGTTTTGTTTCCAAGGCTTTCATGTGTCCCAATTGAACGGCTGGATTCGGTTTCACTTTTTGGACATACAGGACTGCGTCTTGGAAAACAGTCAGCTGCATGCCCCTCTACGTTAGTGGCCATCAAGGCGAAGGTGGGAGGCGCCCGTATCAGTCGAATTTTGATGGGGATCTTGTTCAAGAGGTACCGGTCTTCCATGAACATGTCTGCGTGCAGTCGACCCATGAGATCCACCGAGGCACTGTTCGCAGTGAAAGCCTTCCGTTTGTTATATCCCACATTGTCCACCGTGTCCATGTGCTCGGGTGTGTCCTGGTAGAATAAAGCGGCTGTCAGCTGAGATTTTGTAGCCTCTCGGGCATACGACAACAGTGTCTCGATGTAGGCTCGATAGGGGTACGTGTTGGTCGAGTCACTGATGAGTTTGTCGCTGAAAAATATCCACCTGTTGAAACATCGAGTGCAGCCAGAGATTCGTCGGGCCCACCGTTGCAGCTTGGATGATTCTGGTGCCATCCCCACTGACCACCTTGGCTTTCACATACAAGTATGTATGGGCTAAATCCACATAGGCCGTATCCGCATTACTGATGGTGAACTCGATGGGCCCTGTTTCGTTGATGCTGGAGAGCGGGAGATGCTCCACCCATAATCCTTGATCGGCACTGGTCTGTGTGGGCGGTACGGTCCACAAATCAAATTCACTGTTGGTGGAGGGGCAGGACTCGTCGTGGATCAAGGACATGTTTTAAGAAAAGATATCCTGGGTCTTCGATGTGCGTCGTCGCTGGGTCGGTCGTCGACTGATGCGTGGTCTCGGCGGGGCAGCTCTTTTATTCCCTACGGTGCGTTGTGCTTTGGCCACCAAGACGCCTCCCGCTTCTTTAGCCCGCCGTTTCAAGGCTTCTTTGGGTGCCGTACCCCCCAAGACATCACCGGCCACTTGCAGTCCACTGCGTACCGCTTGTTTGCCGATTGCTTTCACCCCACGCGTCACCAAGGGCAGGAACGTTTTGACGATGCTGCCGAGTATGTTCCCCAGCCCATGTCCTTGTTGCATGCGTGCACCGCTAAAGACCGGAAAGCCACCCCCGGCCTGTTGGGCATAATAGTCCATATAGCCGTCTTCCAATGCAGACCATAGATCAGGGTGAAGGGTAAAATGCACTGTACCCCCATCTAGCCGAGCCAATTGAGCAAAGAAAGGGCCGTGTCGGATGTACACATCGTGACACAAGTGGATGAGATCGCCGTCCAGTTCACCAGACAACACCCGTTTGAATTTGGTCCAGCCCTCCCGGGACAGACGAATGTGAGCCGGGCACGGTTGTGTAGGGTCCGCATCGCAGATGTCTCCCACCTCCTCCATGATATCGACCTTATCCGCATACACGTGCAGGAAAACCTCGGGGGTCAAGCTGAGATACGCCAGTATTATATGCTCCGTCATGGTCAGTACGTGAATGGTACCAGATTTGACTGTCTCTCCTATTTATAGGGAGAACCCCGTGAGATCAAAGGGTCGGGTGGTCATGTCACTGGGCTGACTGAGTGTAGCCGGGTAATCAATGGCATCGTTGTCTGGTTCATGGCTAAACATTTGTTCATTGGGTTCTGCCGCTGCTTCTCTCAGGGCACGAGCCCACTCCAACTCGTCTGATGACCGCTCGTCCGGTGTAAACAGCTGGTCCACGATAGGCACCAGTTTCTCGAAGGCTGTTCACAGATCGGGGTCTAGGGTGAAGCCTCGCGTAGGGTCTTGGTAGCGGCCCAGGCGTGGGAAGAAGGGTCCACGGTATACGTAGATGGCATTGTCTATGTGGATGAGGTGTCCATCGAGCTCGCCGCTCAACACCCGTTTAAATTTGGCCCAGCCGTCACTGTGTAGCGTAACCGTATTCGATACGGTCTCAGCGGGCGACCAGCAAACATCTCCACGGTCTTCCACGAGGGTGACTTTATCTTCATAGACGTGTAACCCCACCCGGGGTGTAAGGGGAATGATGGCTCGTAGGACTGGTGACATGCTCGACCCAATGACGATCGGTGAATGACACACACTCTGTCTGACCCTCGTATTTATGGTGAGGTCCCACTGTCAATACCACAGCGCCAGGGTCAATAGGGCACAGACTATTGTGAGGCCAACCAGCCGTCGCTGGTTCCGGCGTGAGCGCTCGTGGTCCATAGCCCGAGCATCAAGGATGGCTGTCATAGTCCAGTAGTGGTGAGTGATGGCACACCTCTCCATCGAGTGCACTCTGTCGAGGACCGCTTCTGTGAACTCGTTCAGGATCTGGCGTCGCCCCTCGTTGTCGTCGCCATCTGCAAACATGGACCGGACCACTGCTCGGTAACCCGTGAGTGAATTAACCACGGTGGCATGCTGTAAAATGCGAGTCGCATAGGGCTGGATCTCCGTCATGGCTCTGCAACCGTAGAAATGAAGGTGTGGGATCCAGAGGGACGTGTTTTATAGACCATGTCACACATGCGCGCCTATAGAGATAGTACCTTATCGACAATGGGGACTACTTGTTCCAAAGCCGTCCATAGATCCGGGTCCAGGGTAAAACCACCGTCGTTCAGACAGAGGAGTCGAGCGGAAAAGGGACCGCAGAAAATGTAGACGTCGTCACACAGGTGAATGCTATCACCGTGCAGGTCACCCAACAACACCCGTTTCAAGGTAGTCCATCCTTCCGGTGACAAAGAGACGTGCGCTTTGGGTTCAGACGTACACCAACACCTAAGTCTGCTATCGATGACGTCCACTCGTTTGGGGTACAACAATAGGGTGCAGCCAGGTGTAAGCCTCCGGGTAGCCACAGTCCCTTCTTTCACCTCGGGGTGTAGTAAGTCATCCACCTCGGGGAGTACATCTTTCAGTGCCATCCATAAGGGTGGACAGAGTGTGATATAGGGACCTCCACTCTGTTCCAACCGGGGCAAAAGGGAATCCTCTCCAGCAGTGCGTATGTGCACGCCGACTTCCACGTGCATGAAATCCCTTTCGGGGTCTTTTGCCTGTAACAATCGTGTCAATAGAGTCCAGCCTGATAGCGATAACAAAATCTTCACCTTCTGCGGTGCGTCTTGGACCAGCTCCAGGTGATCGTCATTGACGATGAGGTAGACGTCGGACGTCAGTTGGAATAACGCAAGCTCTGTTCCGCTCGCTGCCATGGTGGGGAATGAAAAGCGAACGGTTAGATAGGTGGCTTTATAGTGTACCTGTTGGGTAGGGTTTTATACACCGTGCGTGGCACTTGTTATACTCCCTTGCGCCATAAGGTCAATGCTAAATCCGACCTTATTTCACCCGGATGTAAAAATGACGTCACTTCCGGTTTGGGTGAATGGGGCGTGACCTTTGGACATGTCCAGGCTTGTCTGTGTCGTTCATCTCGTGTCTTTTGATGTACTGGGGTTTTTCCCCACAATGGCGTTCACCTTCGGCTCTTTCCGGTCAACGTAGCCGCCATTTTCCCACAATGGCGGTCACCTTCGGGTCTTTCCGGTCAACGTAGCCGCCATTTTCTCACAATGGCGGTCACCTTCGGGTCTTTCCGGTCAACATCCGACATGCATCCGCGCACTTCCGGAGAACGCGCGGCCTGAGAACCCCCGCGCGCGCGCTGCGGCCGGGGCGGGCCGGGCCGGGGCCGGGAAAGTTGGAGGCAGTGTTTGAGCATTCTGAAAAACCGGAAGTGACGTCACACACACTTGCGCAGACCCACCAAACCACGTGAATGTTAGTCCAGGTGGATGCTCCCCCACCTAGGATTCAGATGGATACCTCACTCGACACAATAGGCCCATGAGGGGCCCACCTAGACCCCAACACGTCTATTTCCATACCCTTTGGCTACCGCGCATGCGCAGAATGACCCTATTTCTACCCCAGATCCACGCCATCAGATGCTCCATTACATAGGCTTCACATGGATACCTCACACGACCCATTCGAACCGTGAATAGCCCATCTCTAACCCAAACACACCCACACACACCCCCAAAAATGCCTGCTTTCTATACTACGGCCAGGCTGCGCATGCGCAGAATGACCCTATTTCTATCCCACATCCACGCCATCAGATGCCCCCTCACATAGGCTTCACATTGATACCTCACACGACCCATTCGAACCGTGAATAGCCCATCTCTAACCCAAACACACCCACACACACACCCCCAAAAATGCCTGCTTTCTATACTACGGCCAGGCTGCGCATGCGCAGACTATTGACAACGTACGAACCATTAGTGTAATCAAGTGCTCCTGCATGAGAGCTTCACATGGATACCTCACTCGACCCCATCGGACCACTAGCGGCCCACCTAGATCCCAACACGTCCACCCCGTATGGACCTATACACCCATAGCCATGCAGTATAGGCCTATGGGCCTACCCAGGCCTCGGTGACTTTTTTCAAAAAGTTCACCGTTTCGTGCCGGGACACTTCCTATCATGTTTGTCTTGACGAGACTAAGAAAACAAATCCAAACAACCATACCGCAAATGTATAGAAGTAGGTTTCCCAGTGGGACAAACATTGGACCTATACCCCCAGTATGGGACTATATGGGTCTATATGGGGCTATAGACAGACCTCGAACTTTTTTCAAAAATTTCACCGTTTCGTGCCGGGACACTTCCTATCATGTTTGTCTTGACGAGACTAAGAAAACAAATCCAAACAACCATACCGCAAATGTCTAGAAGTAGGTTTCCCAGTGGGACAAACATTGGTCCTATACCCCTAGTATGGGACTATATGGGTCTCCCTGAACTTTTTCCAAAAATTTCAACGATTCGCTCCGCGACACTTCCTATCATGTTTGTCTTGACGAGACTAAGAAAACGAGACCCCACAACCTATACCGCAAATGTCGAGAAGTAGGTTTCCCAGGATGGTCCTATACCCCCCATACCCCATATAGGCATTTTCCCGTAATTTAGGATAAAGTCCGTGTTCCGTATATTTTTTCAGGAAAATTTTTACATACACCCACCCTGGAACTAGGGGGAGATAACTCTATTGATAGGCAAGCCCCGTTAAGCCCGGCGGCCTATATACCCCCCATACCCCATATAGGCATTTTCGCAGATTTTTCGATAAAGTCCGTGTTCCGTTTTTTCTTTTTCAGGAAAATTTTTACATGCACCCACCCATGACTGGATGCCCCTTCACATAGGCTTCACATTGATACCTCATACAACTCCATCGGCCCATTAGGGGCTCCCCTAGATCCCAAAACATCTATTTCCATACCCTTGGTCCACCGCGCATGCGCAGAATGGTGACAACGCCCGAGCCGCTAGTCCAGTCAGATGCTCCTTCACGAATGCTTCGCATGGATACCTCATACGACCCCATTGGACCATTAGGGACTCCCCTAGCTTTTCATACCCTCTGGCCACCGCGCACGCGCAGAATGCCGATATTTCAATTCCACACCCAGCCCATCAGATGCCCCTTGACGAATGCTTCACTTTGATACCTCACTCGACCCCATCGGTCCACTAGGGACCCCCCCTAGGTCACAAAACGTCTATTTAGGTATTCCCCGTATACATTAACATTGGAAGTCAACCCATGGGACTACTTTCTGTCCGCGGACCAGACCGCATCACCGCGGAAGAATTCGAGGTCAAAGGTTGCCGGAACTATAGCCTAGATAGGTCAGTACATGCCTTGATCATCATTAGTCCGAGTTGTCTCCCTTGCGTCCAGAGTGTATAGATGGCGCTACCATCGGAAGTGACGTCATTTTTACATCCGGGTGAAATAGGACTCCCGTTACACTACTACTTGTGAGACTATAACCCACCGAGGCGCTGCAAAATGCGATCGTATTGCGCAAGCAGCTGTTCCAGGACATGTTGCCGTTACAGTATCCTGGCCTGCCCGACGACGATTAAATTTTCTGAAATGGCGACTTCTGATTGGACAAGCAGCCGAGAATACATCTAACGAGCAAGAACGAATATGACAGATGCAAATGGCAGCCTCTGATTGGACAAGAGCATACTTGAATTGTAAACACATTCAATGCGGTTCTCTCAGCTTGGATATGATGTAACATTGGGGAGAATAAACTATATGAAAACTTGTGAACGAGTTGATCTTTCTTTCTCTCATCTGTCTGCATCATGTCAAGGCATTATGCTAGGGCGTAAAGGCGTTAAGGCGTTAACATAGGCGTTAAGGTGTTAACAGGCGTTAACGCGTTTCGTGGGATTGCCTTTCTCTCGCTGCAAGTATTGCTATGCATATAACCTTGAAGTGCCTGGGGCATAGTCGACACTGTCACAACTCCCCTTTTGTACTACTCATCATTGCGCATGCGCACCCGTATCACCATCATCGGCTCTACCCGATAAGAGCTTTAATAGGACACCAATAATGTTTGGATTCAGCCTGAGGCTAATGGTTTACAAATGACTTTATATGACCACTTACCCACTCGCATACCTCCTCCTCTGCCACCACACACACACACCTACACACATACGCCGAGGTAACTCTACCAGAGAGCGAGAGCGAACATGGACACCTCTTCCCAAACACGCTCCTTTGTACTTCCGAATCTCCCCTTTCTCTACTACTACCCGAGTGCGCAGGTGCATATTAATCCTAGTCTTACTCTAGTCCACGAGTACTTGACTAGTATACCCCACACGACCCATTCAGATCAATATTGAACCAACTCGACACCAAAATGACCATTCCAATGCACTTTTTCTACTGCGCATGCGCAGTTTCCACTACACATCCATCCAGTTGGCTGCTCTCCCACGAATGCTTCAAGATCACACCCCATACGACCCAATCGGACCAATAGACTATAGTGGGTCGCCTCGACCCCAAAAAGTCCATTCCCATGCATTTTTACCACTGGGCATGTGCGCCGTATCCCCTACTTCCACGACCCACCAGTCCAGTTGGAGGCTTCTCCACAAGTGCTACATGTTGACACCTTCCGCATCCCATTCGGGCCAATAGTGGTCCATCTGGAGGCTAAAACGTCCATCCCCATGTCCTTTTCTCACAATTCTCTGTCTATGCAAGCGCGCCATAGCCTCTACTTCCACGCCCAGGTAGTCCTGTCTGACGCTCCTCTACGAGTGCTTCACCATAACACTTCACACGACCCATTCAGATCAAGAATGGTCCCTCAATCACTCAAACACAAACCACGCATCCCGAAAATGCCCGCTTTCGCTACTACTGCTTCTGACGACATCACCAATGACATCATTGATGACATGGACATCCCCCACGTCGTAATTTACACCACAAGAGCTCCAATATGAGACCACACACGCCCTATTTGGATGCGATATAGCCACTCAATCTCTCAAATACGCCCTTGCGCACCTCCAAAATGCCCACTTTCGCTATTACTTCTTAATTGCGCATGCACACCATGGCCTTCCTTCTGCGCCAAACTTGTCCAGTCGGACGCTCCCCCACAGGCGCTACACATTGACTCCCACGGCCAATTCGGACCACGGATAATCCATCTCGATCCCAAAACGCCCAACGCCGATCTTCCTATTTACTACGCATGCGTCATCATAACTTTTCAACAAAACTCACCCCATGGACACGAGACCTCAACCATCGTCTTGTACAGGGTGAGACAGAGAAAACAAGATGCCACACTCCAAAGTAAAATCCACAAAAAAAGAAAGAAATGAAAATGACCACCCCATTACTAATACCTAATACTCCTTGGAACAGACGCCAACAGAGTTATTGTCCCATCAGAAATGTCGTCCTTGCAACCAGAGTGTATAGATGGCGCTACGATTTTAATTTTCATATCATCCGGAAATTTGACAAGCGGACGCCTGTTTTCATCTACCTATCTGGCAAAATAGACCTGCACGGATGTGTTTACCTTTTGCGAGCGATTGTACCACAGAGCTGTTAAGCTCTGGTGAAGAAATTTCCAAAAAAAAATTTGGCCGGGGGCGCTAGACGATCTCAGACGGTCTAAAACGCATCAGACGCATTTCCAGACAATAAATTTCCATATGAGATTATGTCAATTTTTATAGAAAAATTATCAAAAATGTTATATTACATCCCTTTTCATGAGGAAATGAATCACAATGTTGATAAATGAACAGATTCGGACTTTTGAGAAGATATTCTGTGAATTCCGTGAGATTTCTAAACTCTTTCGTGAGACCGGGAGGTTAGTCCATATTTCTTGAGACTCACGGAAATTCCGTAAGACTTGGCAGGTCTACCATGCTATTTGATCATCTTCGTGAAATTTCATCCATTACACTCAAATATATTTTTACCCATTTTCTTGTAATATTTACCGTACAGGAAATCAAGGTTCATGATTTGCCGGGAATTGCTTAGAAATGTCTCCAATAGGGCTGCCCGTTAAAGCTAAATTGCGACTAGAGTCCGGTGCGTTGACAGACTACTGTGAGTTGTTGAGATTTCCGAATTTATTAACAACAGCGGTGGAGTTCAATTACAAGCGTCTGGTCTGTCATTCATAATTCAGCCGTCGTTCATGAAAGAATATCCGCGTGCCGCCCATTCCATATAACAGTATTAGCACCAAATTCAAAAAGACAATCATAGTAGCGGTCAACAGTTTTCAATGATACCGGCTCCCACAACCGATAATTTCAGGCAAATTCAGTGTGAATAGGTTAGTTTGACACGCTATAAGGGTCACGGAGAAACTACTAATAACTAAAATGGCGAATAACGAAGAGACCTGTATCCAGTTCGATACAGAATTGGTTCAACAGTTCTTAACAACAGAGTATGTCGGAAGAAAACTTATTTACACACAAGTCACGGGATCGACAATGGATGATGCCAAGAAATACGGTATAACAGGTAAAATCTGAACAAATGTATTAAATCGCTTCTGCGTTACAGCCTGAAACGAAAAGTGACAAAAATAGAACATATTTCGGTACCGGTAACTAAATAACACACATGCCTGATCTGCACACTGATATGTGGGTCAGTATGCCTACAGCGTGCCAGCTCAGCTGCACATTTGACATACCGGTATCGTACTGGCAACTTATATAGCATATATGTTTCTAGCATGGAGTAAGCTCCATGGAAACATGAACGATCATAGAATGCCACATCTTGAGTAATATTATTAAGAAACTGCTTATTTAGAGAGTGACATTTGAAAATATTATCTGTCAACCATTTTCTAAGATTATCACTAATGGGGATGAATCTGCAACGAGACGGAACAACAGTTCTCAGAGGCTTTGAAGGGCCTTTATATTTTCGCATCTGCTGCATTCAATTTCCAGGATGTGCTGAAATGCATTTTTTTCCAGATGCCTTCTATGTCATTCTGTTTCGTAGCGGATGGGAAAGTAGATCGATTTCATATGGTGGCCGAGAGGGGCCATCGTCACTTCGCCATCGTGCCATAGAGCGATAGACCGATAGAGCGATGCCATCATAATTTCAGGATTTATTTCACCATGATATGTACTTTTTATACCTGCAATCCGCAGAGTTGTTGGAGGACTTGTTATGCCTGTTCCGGTATTCTGCGCGTATGTTTGAGCTTATGTGCAAAATATGCCCTATACGGTGCTTGCCTTTTGTTTATACATACATGTCTGTATCCAGAGGCATTGCAATGACATGTAAATAATATATTACACTTACCATTTCATAAACAAATATGACCCCTGAGTGATCGTGTCAGCTTTGGTAAGTGTCGATGGGTAGGCCTACCGTTGTATAGGGTCATACCAAAGGTAAAGGGTTACTGTGTACCGCTGTGAAGTCATGTGGCTCTGTCACTTCCCTTATATTCATTGTAATTTAAACTAGTGGCATTTTGTAGTTGAAACTCGTTTTAAGTCACCTTGGAGAAATTAAGTGCATTGAAATTTCATATCACAGCAGTAGTGTAAAAATGGAATTTCACATCCCGTGTGTAATGTGAAAAGGGTACAAGTGATGTCATTCGGCCTCGTGAACTTTTGAATAACGGCGTTGTGAACTATTGAATGACGGACTAGACGCCTGTGAGGGGCATTGTAATTCGGCCTCGTGAACTATTGAATGACGGTAGACGCTTGTATTTTTGACATCGTGAGCTTTTAACCTTGTGAACTTATAACCACCTTTGTTACTTTGTTTTCGTGAGCTATTAACCTCGTGAACTTTCAACACCTTTTAGTTTCTCTGTCATCTCAACCACCTTTGTCTCTTTGTTCTCCTGAACTTTAACCTCGTGAATTTTTAATACCATGTGAAAATCAATATGAATGTACATGATTCTTTGGGCAGTTCCAAGTATCCACAGCCATTCAATTTAATAACGGACATTGTAGGGGGCATATAGTCCACATACAGTCTCGCTCCTCTCATTGTTAATAAACTCTTTAATACTATTGAACACGTATCTTCGTTGTACCGCCGCCAGGAGCTATTCCTTTGTCCATGCTCGAAACGCGTTCCCTGTATTCGTCAATAGAGCCGGATATGTATGTTGTATACTGGAGCGGCACAATAACCACAACATGTTAATTGCGGTGTCAAGTAATCGGCTTGTATACTGAATTCCATATTCACAGGGTACTGAAAGTTCAGTGAGCAATACACACAGACTCGGCGAAGGAATAGCTGCCGGGCGCCGGTACAAAAGGGAATAGGTGTTACTAAAAATCGGTGGAGCGAGACTGAATGTGGACTATATGCCCCTCACGAAGACCGGTGTTAGATTAAACAATAGATAATTGGAACAGCGCAAAGAAGCATGTATATTGATTTTCATACGGTTTTAAAAGTTCGTGAGGTTTTTCTTATTTTTTTATCTAATTTCGTTCAAGCCGATGCTAGGACCGTGTGGATACTTCATACTCTCCACATGAACATCTGAAATAAAAGCGCGACTGAGACTGAGAGTCCACCGTATCCTCGGGTCTGAATGTGAGGTGCCGAGGGAACCTTTCCTGTATAGTCATATGCGTTTTAGACGCCAAATGTCAATTTTTCCCACCTCTTGCATATCGCGCAAATTTGAGTTCACGAGAACAAAGGAACTAAGCGGTGGTAAAAGTTGAGGAGGTTAATAGTTCATGAGAACAAAGGAATAAATGGAGATCTAAATCTTTGGCCCAACATAGCGGGACATCTGGATCACTTTGAATGTCATCCAGAATCCACTTGCTCGAGCTTCTAAAAGGCTCATTCTCATGGTGCTATTTGTAGTAACAACTTGCAGCATACAACTGAGATACATCGTGAAAAAACGAATAAGATTTTTGCCGCGTACTACAACTCGCATGGTAGAGAACAGGTTCTATTTCATGCGATTAGTTGCATGCTAAGATCTAGGGGATTTCCCGTCGAATCGTTAATACAAATCGCCTCATGAGAATGGGCCTCAAACTAGAATGCTAGCTCTCACTGTCTCTCAATTCAGTGAGTTTCAATATACATTTGCCTCATCACTTTATGCTCTGTCTTGTGTTCTCTGAACAGACAACTCTTTGCGCCGAATGAAAAATAAGTTAATCGATGTATTTGCATAAGATTCCTTTCCGGACGGATCTGCTGTGCTGGCAGAGACTCAAACTAAAGGAAGGGGAGAGAGGGGCCACGCTTGGGAGAGTAGATGGCAAGGCAACATATACGCTAGCTTTGTCCTTCACAGACCCAGACAATTGCAGGTAATTACCGGTAGTGTCGGCTTAAGTTACTAACTATCATGGGCCTGAAACATCTAATGGTAAGGCTTAGAGAGGTGCATATCTACATTGGATACAACCGTCAGATCAAACATCTAAATACCCTATTTTGAAAAACAATACGAACAAACCATTATTGCACTTTACCCAAGTTCCACAGAGTGAGAAATGTCACCCAGCCAGAAAAGTATGATGTAATTCATTGACATTGTTCACATTGGCAATGCCTGCATTGAAATTGAGTTTATTTGAACGGTGTGTGGACGTTTGTATTACCTTCAATATAGAGTTATGTCGACCAAGAAGACGTTGAATTTGCCGGATCAGTTGCTGTTCTTCGGGCCCTTCAAGACATCGGTTTAGAAAATGTCGTGCACAAATGGAAAAACGACGTCTGGTGCAAGGGACACAAGCTGGCTGGAGCACTGGTGGAAAGTGCCGAATTCCCAGAAAGTGAGTTCATCATCGTACACCGTCTACTCATATATCGGTGTCATGGTCACTGAGCATTTCAGGATAAAAATACGACGCTTGCGTTATATCCATTGACAGATATAGTGTTACAGCGGAAACCTCTGAATTGCATATCCTAATTAAGTAATATCAGAAGTCCAACAGTTTCATGGACTTCTGGTAATATTTTATGCATTTATACAGGCTATTCCTTTAACCAGACCTAGGTATGGGGTAAATGATAGATCTATTTATCATTTCACAACCCATTTGATTAAGCAGAATTTTTAATTAAGCTGTGTGCTATTAAGTATGTTCTGCTGTATATTTATTCATGTAACTTTACGGATGGGACATTG
Source organism: Hanleya hanleyi (assembly GCA_036873755.1). Classification (NCBI taxonomy): domain Eukaryota; kingdom Metazoa; phylum Mollusca; class Polyplacophora; order Lepidopleurida; family Hanleyidae; genus Hanleya; species Hanleya hanleyi. The sequence goes on along the minus strand of JAVTVY010017111.1, from coordinate 41,255 downwards.
TGTGATAAACAAGTGTGACCCATTTGAAAATCTAATATATATTACTTCATTTACAGTAAAACACCATGATCGTTTGAATACGATAGTTGTGAATACCCTGTTCATACTTAAAGTTCTGGTAATTGAGATATTGAGTATGGTGCTTTTCGTCATTTTTCGTTACACGATAGATCATTATTTATGTTGTAGGTTCTGTGCACCATACCGATAAGGTCATGTACATCTATGGTGTTGGGATAAACGTCAACTCGGACGTTCGGCGCCATCCAACGCTACGTCAAATAGCTACAAGCGTCAGGTGCGAATTGGGCGGTCAAAACGTTTCCCGAGAGAAGCTGTTTGCATTGGTTTGTAACCATCTGGAGAGGGTTCTACAAACGCCCAAGTCTGTGCTATTCCAAGAAGTTTCAGCCTACGAACTGCTCCGCGTGGGTTCTGAGGTCGCCGTACACCGTTTCCATGACTATTTGAAATTATACGAGGGGGTCATTGTGGACCTCAGACCCCAAAACTGGGTCACTGTTATTAAAGGTGAGAATAAAATCAGAACATTGGGTAATGTAAAAACACCCCTGAAATCCACCCCCATCCCCGAAACTCTAGTTTAAAAGGTATATATCTGTCATAAAAGCATCGCCAATGTATTCAGTTACTCAGTCTCCATTATGCCCACTGACTTATTCTGTTCTTGGATTGGAGACATGCTCGGATCCAGGGGAGTCATGTATCTTGTATAAACATAAGCTTTCATTTTTTCGCAGATATGGAAGGTGTTGTACACACAATAGAACATGGCATATCTTTGAGACCAAAACGAAATAAATGTGTAAGCCTTTATGTTGAACAAGACGAGTTAGATGAAACCGCACAATTGCTTCACGACACGTTATGTTCATTACTGGACACTGCTGTTTACGAAGTCACCCAACTGTCCAGGGTCGAGATGGAAAAAGGTAACAGTTGAGTGAATTTTATGTTATCGCTTTATGCATATGGAATTCAAACATTAACAAAATATTTAATGTTAGACACTTGCTGCAAATGTCGAACCGAAAAGTATCCGGCCAGTGAGTCCCACAATAGAATTTCAGTAACATGCATTAGAACTGCCACATACGAATATGCGTTCACTTTCCACTGCCTGAGCGTGAAGTCCATGTTGAAAAATAATTACTGATTTATAGGTAATATTCCAAACAACCCCTCCCCAATCATATATCCAACTGAATAGCATGCGACGAAACACTGAGAAGATGGCAGAGTCCTTTGTTATCGTGTTGAAAGATATACGTGGTTATCAAATTATCAAGTGACATATCTCGGTATCACAAATTCAGGTGAGTGGATGACACACACAAGCCTGTTGGTGGTCGGAGATGCAGCGTCCGGACCTACTGAGAGAACGAAAGATTGGAGTTCATTAGTGCTGAAGTATGTCCAAAATGGCGGGAGTGTTCTTGGGATAGCAAGCGGGACAATCGCTGTTTGTGATTGGATCGGACGAACAGCAGGTATGGTATAGTGTTAACTGTTTCTAAGCTATTCTGTTTTGTGATGTTACCAGTTTATACTGAATATATGAGTGAATAAGTAAGTGAGTGAGTATTTAAGTGAGTGAGTGAGGGAGATATTTATGTCGTTTTCAACAAGCTTTCAGTCATATCACGACGACCCAGACACATTATCCTGACACTGGCCAACCAGATCTTGATCTATCCTCTTCCTGCTGAGCGCCAAGCGAGCAAGATACAAGTTCTATTTTTTTTTTTTTTTAAATTTGGTATGACTCGGTCTCGGATGAAACTGGGATCTGGCGCTTGCGATGCGAGCGCTCTACTACAATACCTCCGCGGTGCGGTAGTGAAGATATGAGTGACATCATATAGGGGAACATGGAAATATATATATATATTGACAATGTCTGCAGCTGTTAACCACATCTAGAAGCTAACCACATCTCGTCCTGGAGTAAAATTGCTACTATAATAATTATAATATGTACCGCCCTATGTAGGACAAGCGAGAATGGTCAATACATCATTGAGTGTGGAATTGTTTTCGCATAATATGGTCGAAATAACTCGATACATGGCGCGTTGTAACGCTCAGCATTCAACATACGTGCATGTACATGGCTGCAAGCGTTATAAATACTTCCGGCATGTGAGAATATATTGACGACACCTGACGAGTATTTCCGAAAGAATAAGATAGGCAAGACATCATCTGCCGAGATGTCTTGCCGACCGCTTTTAATCGAGGTATATGTCGAGTGCGTACGCCCAGCGGTTCTCGGGGTTTCACAACGAAAGCAGCGATAAACTGATTTAGAGGTATTGATTATTGCCTGGGATAAGTGTGTCCATGTCATTGTCGTTAAGTTATGGTAGGTATAGTTGTACAAAAATCGGTTCAATAATGACAACGGTTCTATGCAAGAAGGGAATCTTTGGGGCTTGTTTCAGATTCTGAAATGACTACGTTCAGAAGGAAAATAATGTGCTAATATGTATCTCTTTCCTATTATGATTCAGAATATGGGATTAAATCAACGGCAGTCCCCAAAACGGATGTTACAGAAGTTTTATCTACATTGCCCACGGAAACGTCGGGATGTAGAAACGACATCACATTCTACAGCTGCAACTTAGGGCAAACACACAAAATCTATGACAAGACACACAATTTGATGACGCTGGCAGTGACTGAAACAGGTGACGTCATATCTGCCTATGACACGATTGGCAAAGGAAAGATCGGACTGATTGGCACACATGTGGAAATCACATATGCTGACACGGAGGGGATAAAAGAAATACAGCAAGACAACATTCTGAAGCTATCATCAACGGTGTATAACAGAGATATGTTCATGCAAGGAGTATTAAAAATATTGTTGACTAGAGAAGACCTGTGAAGCAAACATATAAATAACTGTCAGTATTGGTTCTTATTTTGGCAAAATATTATGGTATAATATACCACTTCACATTGCTACGATTTGAATAGAGATTGCCCATGATATTTCCCATGCATATGAGATTGTAGACTTTTAGTATGTTATTCTGGGGACCTTTCTGAAATGCACAGCAGTGAAATAAATTCTGTTGCAATTTGTGGTGGGTTGACCCCAAAAATGCGCTAGATTTACTGGACTAGTTCGTCATTTCGTCACCTGGCTTTGTCAATAAATGCGTCAGATTCGCCATTCATTGGGCAGCCGTCGTCTATTAAGAGTCTTCAAAGGTCCATAATCCAAAGACAGGTTTCATTAGTACTAACCGAAAGATAAAGTGAATTGGTGTTACTTGAAAGATAAAGGCGGCCAGTGATAGAATCAGACCGACAACTGCGATCAGACCGGTCACAGTCACCCTAATAAATGTCAGCCTTGATAACTCAACTAAGGATTAAGGTTCTATGGAATCCTCGGTTGACTTTTTGTTGTGCCCATACACGTATGACGAGAGATCCTGAAGGATCTTGGCGCCCACCATTGTCCGATAATTGTAAGCTAATGACTAGAGGATCTTTTTGTCCATTGTTACTAAGAACAAACGATTGATTTGTAATTTTGTTTACAGAATTTCGAATCTGAGCGAAAAAGATCGAAAAAGGGACACTGAAAAACACCAAGATATAATCTAAGTTTCAGGAGTTTCAAGATTTCTAGAAACCGTACTTATGTCGGTTGTTATAATACAAGAGAAATGAGCAAAGTTAGTCTGAAAGAGAATGTACATATACGGAGGATCCTTCGTCTTCGTTTTTTTTTGATTTTTTTTTTGCATGTGTCATCATTGGGTACTGGAAGCGAAGACCGATCTCTTTGACACTTTGGCATGAGCTATGAAACATACTTAAGATTTTATAATTAGGAACGAATGCTAATTCTGTTCTGTTTACTTGTCTAGTTTGAGATATCTCTTTTAAGATACCATGCTCGAAAATAGTAAGATGGTACAATACTTAATACTGAAGGGATCCGGTCCGCGCAGTAATGTTGAAATTTCAAAAGTGCCTGAATCCCGATTATCTCCCTTGGATCAAAACATGCAGTAGTCTACATTTGTGGAGTTGTGACGTTGAGTCACAAGAGTGACGTCCCTTCATGTAGCCGACCCGCCGGCAGACGAAAGGGCGGGGCAGTTCACTTGCTACTGCATGGACTAAAGAAAACTGATTTAAAATTTGAAGAAATACAGTTTAATTCCGAATTATTTGAACTCTTTAATATGGAAGGTGAAGGTATATGGATATTCTCTATAGTCAATATATAGAATATGCCCCACCGTTTGATCCGACGACTCTTGTGATGCAACGTCACAACTCGAGAATACCATATTAATTTGAAGCGTAACTTGAATTTTCGAATCGGACCAGAAAAGGTATCTTGCATGTGGGACCTGTGTACCAAATTTCAGAAAGATCCACGAAATATTTCGTGAGAATTCACGATAACAGTGTTTCGGGGGGAAATTCAAGATGGCCGCCTTGTGGCCATATTGGATTTTCGATTCGGACCGATATCTTGCACAACTAGACCCTAAGGGGAACCTGTGTACCAAACTTGAGAAAGATCCATGCAGTACTTCCTGAGAAATCACGATAACAAAGTTGCATGGGGAAATCCACAGATGGCCGCCTGTTGGCCATATTGGATTTTCGAATCGGACCAGAAAAGGTATCTTGCACAACTAGACGACAAGGAGAACCTGTGTACCAAATTTAACAAAGATCGATGCAGTAGTTCCTAAGAAATCGCAATAACCAATTTTCATGGGGAAATCCAAGATAGCCGGCTGATGGACATATTGGATTTAGGAACCGGACCAGAAAAGGTATCCTGCACAACTGGACCACAAGGGGAACCTGTGTATCAAATTTGAGAAAGATCCAGGCAGTACTTCCTGAGAAATCATGATAACAAAATTTCATAGGGAAGTCATAAGATGGCCGCCTGGTGACCATATTGGATTTTCGATATGGCTGACCGAAAAAGGCATCTTGCATATCGAGACCCTAAGAGGAACCTGTTTGCCAAATTTGAGAAAGATCCATTCAGTAGTTCCTGAGAAATGACGATAAAGTTTCAAGGGGAAATCCAAGATGGCTGCCTGGTGGCCATACTGGATTTTCAAATCGGAACAGGAAAGGTATCTTGCACAACTAGACCCCAAGGGGAACCTGTGTACCAAATTTGAGAAAGATCCATGCAGTACTTCCTGAGAAATGACGATAAAGTTTCATGGGGAATTCCAATATGGCTGCCTGGTGGCCATATTGGATTTTCGAATCGGACCAAAAAAGGTATCTTGCACAACTAGACCCCAAGGAAAACCTGTGTACCAAATTTGAGAAAGATCCATGCAGTACTTCCTGAGAAATCGCGATAACAAGGTTTCATGGGGAAATCCAAGATGGCTGCCTGGCGGCCATATTGGATTTTCGAATCGGACCAGAAAAGGTATCTTGCACAACTAGACCCCAAGGGGAACCTGTGTACCAACTTTGAGAAAGATCCATGCAGTAGTTCGTGAGAAATCGCGATAACAAGGTTTCATGGGGAAATCCAAGATGGCTGCCTGGCGGCCATATTGGATTTTCGAATCGGACCGAAAAAGGTATCTTGCACAACTAGACCCCAAGGGGAACCTGTGTATCAAATTTGAGAAAGATCCATAAAGTAGTTCCTGAGAAATCGCGATAACAAGAATTGTTTACGGACGGACGGACGGACGACGGACGAAATGCGATTTGAACAGCCCACCATCTGGTGATGGTGGGCTACAAATACCGTTGAATATATATTATACATGGACGTGTGAATTATATATAAGTCGGGTGCTAAAGCAAAATGGGTAGTGAGTAGGATTTAACTTCGCCTTCAATAATTTCTCAGACATATCTCGACCGTGCCAACTTGTAACAGGGCAATCTTAATGCCGTCATTTTTAATGCTATCTCACTGAAACATTTTTCAGTCAAATCACGACGACCTAGTCACATTATCCTGACGCCGGGTCAACAAGTCTTTGCTATATCCTCTGTCTAAATGTATGGTTAAATGTTTTTTTCTGGAATTAACAGATGAAGAAACAGTCAACTGATAGACAAGACTTGTCAAATCAGCTTTGAACGTTGGATCGTTCCCAAGCACTTTCCGCTCGAAATATAGCGTCAGATCCGACAATCAGTAGGCAGCCGCCGCTCATGAACAAGTTTTGTTTCCATAATCGAAATAGAAAACGTCAGACCCGACATTCGATATTCAGCCGTCATCCATTCAAAAAAATCCGCGTCAATAATCGAAAGACCTATTTTGTATGACCGGTAACGCCAATTCCAAATGTGTATGAAATAAAAGTAATTAAAACACATGATTTATTACAAGGAAAAAGCAGTTAACAATTTTCAATGTTAATGCTCCCTAATTCATAAGACAATATTAACGCCGAACACTATAGGCGTGTATATCAACACCAGCTTGCGAGATAGAAGAACTCAACAGTTTCCAAAACTATGCCGACAAATGGTTGAACGTAAAATGTGAAAACCATTTATAAGCGGAGACTGGCGCTGACTTCAAATGGTGGAACACAATTCTGAAAGTAGGAACCAGTTATATTGATAGACTATATCTAAGTAGCTAAATAATATATAGCCCTCAAGAGTATGAGGGGCTATAGGTCGGCCCCAGTCACCTCCAGCGAGGGTTTTAGATAATTTTATTACGAATCACCCACCTCTGAAACTGCCGTAAATCTAATCTCTATCCCCTCCTGCGCACTATTTTAAAATCTTGCGCACTATTGTGAAATAGTAACGAATATATCGCCGTCTGAATTTTCCAGTCGACAACTTCAACTCTCTACGCGCCATGTTGGTGACGTCACGCTATTATGTGTATATGGGCCAGTTGCAACATGGCGCGTAGAGAGTTGAAGATTTCGACTGGAAAATTCAGACGGCGAAATATGCGTCACTATTTCACAATAGTGCGCAAGATTTTAAAATAGTGCGCAGGAGGGGGTAGAGATTAGATTTACGGCAGTTTCAGAGGTGGGTGATTCGTAATAAAATTATCTAAAACCCTCGCTGGAGGTGACTGAGGCCGACCTATAGCCCTCATACTCTTGAGGGCTATATATTATTTAGCTAATATCTAAGTCGAAATCATTAAATGGACATAGGAGCCACAACTGTCTTTCAATTCCAACTATTCACAGGAAGTTGCATCCTCTAATGGATGAACACCTTTTCAAAATATAAATAAGCTCATAAGCTTACCTTTTTGCGTGTGGTGTAGGTAGAAACGTTATAATACACTGAGCTGATGTAGCCTACAAATGCTGCAAGTTCACAAACCAAGATGAGCCTGACAATAGGCGTGTTTTTTTTTTACAATTGCACTTTGTACGAGTCGAGTGAAGTAGGCAACACTTATTAGAGATAAACGTGTTTAGAATCTTAAAGCATTTACTGTCTGGACATTGTGTTCTAAATTGATTAAGTTCAACACAAGGACACCCATACCAAGTAGAACAAGCGCTGAATGAGCGCAACGACCTCCGTCGAGGCAACAGGGTCAGTAGGGGAATAGTACATCACTGAATAACATAGGGCCGGGTGCCAAGCTCAATTTGGCATTTGTTGACGTTAACTTCACCAATGGTAATTAACGTGGGATTGAGGGTTCCTCACTAGCATGTCCAGCTAGGGATGTGGAAGTCACATTCCCCGCAAATAATATTTCTTTGATTTCACGTGCTTGAAATATTGGGGTATGGAATAGAGTATATTGATGGAAAACCTGGAATACTGCTTGAGAAATTAGGCCCCTTCCCACCCACACCTCTCCATGAGAGGACACCCCCACCCAAATCAACACGTTAGCGTCAGAAATGAGACCCTGTGTGCCTAGTTTTACCAACTTGCTTGTGATTTTATGCTATAGGCCCTACACATCAACACTTCATATTTTGTATGTGTACAGTATAGCATCCTCATTGACAGAATCCTCTACAAAACACATCTGATTTTACCGACACTCCGTTCTGATCTGTCTCAGCATCATGTGCTGATTCAATGAGCTCGGAATAATTTTGTATACTGGTGTTACAGGTCACCTTCACCATAATGTATCAATTACCATGGACTTATACATGTATCACATTCATATTGAATGGTGATGGCTGATGAGAATATTGCCCATATGGAACAAATGGCTGGATTCCAGCGAATAAAAAGTTCATGTTAATCATAAACAACATACAATCAATAATACTATCAAATAATTATGTATATTCCTTGTCGACATCAATATAATACAGACAATATTATGACTGAATCAGGGTAACAGATATCCAAGGGTATATATGTCTACACTAAACTGAAGGAGATCCATGATGCGTATTATATTATGTTATAAAACTTCACTTGCTAATCTCGATTATGTTGCTTATTGTGAAAATAAATGAAGTTATGAAAATAAATTTAGTAAGATTGCCCATTACCCTCAAATTAGAAATATCTTCAGCAACTAAAGTTAAGCCAATCATAACAATATATAACACCATGGTATTGTTGTAATATCACCCAGGTATTGATCTTTGGTTAAGAATGTAATGAGATACATATACCTGTTCTTTGTGTTATTCTGTATGCAGTTCATTCTGTATGTATTTTATACATGTACATATACCAGAAGTGGAATTGAAATTTGAATAAAATAATCAAAATATGTTCGGTTTTCACCTCTACTCAGGAAATGAAGTCTTTGTTTCAGTATAGATCCACACTGGCGCAGACCAGAAAGTTTTATGACCTTTGATGATATTTGTGGAGCATGCTGCAGGACTTCAACTTTCATGAATCTGATATTATCCACACAATCCCATTCTACATGATATTTTTGCCATAGCACCGATAAACTAGATCCCTTCATTTATGTGGTCTAGATCCAGGAGCTATTGGGGGCTGCAGATTTTGTAAAAGTTAGATCCAATTATTCTGAGAGAAGGAATGAAGTCCGGCATGGTTGTTTTAAGTTAAAACTGGGCATCCTTGAAAATGTCTGACCGATTAACACATGTATCACTCTGCCGGTCATCATTACATGCATGCGTAATGTTTATTTCCTGAGGAATCAGCTTGGGGGGGGGGGGGGTTGTGGCCAATCACTGACTCTGATTTTCACCACCCCTGTCATTCCACACCTTTCTGACACAGCTGAACCAATCAAGTCTCTTTTGGTTTTTCCATTTCATCCAGTACATCCATTGTGTAACAGTCCTGTTGCATCTGATATCAGAAGTGCTAACCCTGCAAGTTGGAATCAATTGTATACATATTTAATATCAAAACTCACTTCATTGAAAATGTTGATGGCCTTCATTATATTTCATTCTTTCGTCATACACAACAAGATGAAATCCATCATACCAGTTCGCACCTTTCATACGTGTACTTAATAGAACTGGAGCCTGACCATGTTACAAGAATTTGCAAAAGTATGAAATGAGAACTGAGTACTATGAGAACTTAATCCAATCTATGAGTGATCAATAATATGAATTCTGAAGAACGATGATGGATCTTGACCACTGGTTGGATTGGAGTTCATGTTAGTGGCATGAGCATGATAATAATCCAGTCTATCATAATCTAGAACAGGATTGTTTATATCAGTAACTTCTCTATGGAGCAATATTTTGACAAACGAAAATTAGATCACAAGAGAGAATATGTAAACTGTGTTTGAGGAATATTTCTGCCTCCCCAATGGAAGGCGAAATTTGAACGAATGGTCTGTGTTGTCAGTGTGTCTGATGTCCCCCTTGCAAAGACAAGAAAATTTTCTATGTAATTTATTATTTATTGATATATTTATTGATTTCCTTTTTGTCTAATTGTCTTCTGTTCAAGTCATTTGGCATTGGTAAAACCTGAAATGTATATCATGTTCTCCTTATTTCATCTAGTGATACTGTCCGTTTGGTTCCAGATCACGGGGCTGAACAAAGCATGTGAAATGTGATCGTATGGCAAATAAATGCCCAGTGGTATGTCCAGGGCTTAAAACTACCAAAAAAAAAAAAAAATTGAGAAAGGTTCCATCCATGCTATCAGTCGAAAATCTCAATAATGTAGGCCTACATGTGGAATGTAGACACTCCTTTGTTTCAGCTACAATTCAGAATAAGTTTTCAGAATATTATCAGGGTTTAACAAGCAAATTATTCTTCATCAACAAGTGTCACAGCACACAATGTGGATGTCACTAAACTGTTAGGATAAACGAAAAGAAAAGTATATGTATATTATTTATCAGCTTTATTAAATAAGTTTACAGACTCACGCAGGTAGATAAATTTGGTGCTTCTGCAAAATCAAACCATTATTCAACTGCCAAATGCCAAGATAAATAGCCCCCCCCCCCCCGGAAATATAATTTATCAGCAAAATTTAGAATAACTTTTTTTAAACAACCAGGCTGGTGGATATCATCAACTGAAAGAAAACGAGTATCAGTAAAATCAGGGTATCGTCGATTGTGCTGTTGTCTTCCAGCGAGTCAGTCAGTTTGATATGTAAAAACAACAACTTAGACTATTTGGTTGGCTTTGACATAAGTCATCAGCCGACAAATACTTTACGATATATAGAAATGACGGGTGGTGTACTATGAATCATTGAGTTGTAATGACATCAAATGGCGACAATAAACTTACCAGAAAAACGGCAAAAAATCGCATTGTCCGTCTCTACAAGCTGGAGGGCCGCTATGTTAAATCTCTCGGTGGATGGGAGGACAGGACCGGATAGCTCTGGTTTCGAGATTGAGGTGGAACCCGACTACAGAAGCAAGGCCCACTGCAATGCATTGCAATGGGGAACTCCATTATTTCAATTGTGTCCAAAGAAAAGTGCCTCAAGATTTCGTCGGGAACCATGACGATCCCTATTGGAAATACTATGAGTCGTGGGTTCCCCATATGACAATTATTTGGCGGGAGATTTCACGTTGCGCTCCTAGACCTCCGTCTGATCGACGGAGGTAAAAAGTAGCATCTATCGTTTCGGTACACTGTAAATAACATGTTTAGGGTTTGAACACTAGCCTATGTGCTAAATTGAGGTTCAGTTTGGACACATGTTCCAGCCTAAACGTGTCTAGTGTAGAAACATCGTAGGGTTTTAAACACCTATATGTTTATAAACGTCTATGTATTTGTAACCTAAACATCAATGTGTTTAAAACCTAAACACATTTGAGCTGAAACCTGTTTTCAGACCGAACATGTGAGTTAGAGTGTAGTCATTTTACTAACTCCGAATCAATTCGGGGCATTCCAATAAAACTCCATGTCCTCATTGTCCCATTGAGGAATTAACGGTACCACCCCATCCCCCAGATGCGATTGTTTAATATGAACTACTTGAAATTCACGAAGTGATATGAGGGCATTGAGTGGTTAAGCGGATTAGTCGGATATCTGTTTGAATTTTTTTCCTGTCGTGTGATCACATTTCCGTGCTCGACAGCTCTCTCGGCGATGATTGGATGATATTCACAACCGATGTCCAGAGGGAAATATGGCTGAAATCACCCGTTTCCTCACTTCGGATTCACACCATTGGATCGTGACTCTACTCATCACAGTCAAGTTCGTGCTGGCTAATATTTTATTTATACCTGTATATTTGCATTTACATATATCCGATTGCGTATTCAAGATCACGACTTGGGGCATATGTATACAGAAATGCAAAAGTGCCAAGGTACCATATGTTTCGACAGTGTCAAGCTAATATCAAGTAACGGGTGGCTTTGACCATTGATTGTTCACCCTTGACGGATGAATTTCACTGCAAGCCCAGCGTTCGGATTCCTTGAACGCCCGCAATTGATGTGGTCGTTTTAAGTTTGTGGCAGTGAGTCATAAATTGAAGACTTGGTACAATTATTAACCAATTAGCCTACTCCAGGTGTTCGGTCATTTATATGCGGCAAACACAATAGACGACATATCCTCCTTCCGATACGGAGTTGGTACAACAGTTCCTAACGACGGAAGTACGTTGATAGGAAACTTATTTACAAAGAAGTCACCGACTCCACCACGGAGGATGCCAAGAGATATGGCTTAGAATAAAATACTAATATTTTACATGCCATTGAAACTAATCCACCATAGTTGCGCGAGCCGTATACGCCAATTAAACGCAACATTAAAAGGGTGGTGGAAAACGATGCCGGAACGCCGACAAGAAGTCCCACAGACAAATATACGGACCGCTTATTTCTAAAACATCACAAGAACCAAAAGTGATCCCTGTGATTATTTGCATCCCAGCCACGCTTTGACATGTGGACATGATATTGAATTGACCACACGGCCCCTAGCACCGGCTTGAGCGGTATTAGATACAAATATTTCAGAGCCACGATGTAATAGCCCTGTCAAGTCATCTATTGGAGAATGATGAATTTTGTGATCGCCAGATAGTAAAAAAAAACGAGGGAGTTTTATTGAATGCAAGATGGTACTCAGAACAAATACCTGTGAGGTCCGACGCCGACCAAGCGCTTCATTTTCCACCAATGTTTACAAGTCACAAAACTACAATCACAATGATTTGTACAGAGGGCAATCCTCGGGGACGAAACGTCCACCAGCAGAATCTCACCGTACAGGCAACAATTAAACGCAACATTAAAAGGGTGGTGGAAAACGATGCCGGAACACTAACAAGAAGCCATATGACCCCACAGACAAATATACGGACTGCATATTTCTAAAACATGACAAGAACCAAAAGTGATCCGTGATGATTTGTATCCCAGCCACGCTTTGATTGTGGCTGTTCATGTGGACATATTAAAATTGACCGCACAGCCCTTAGAACCGGCTTGAGCGGTATTAGATACAAATATTTCAGAGCCACGATGTAATATCCCTATCAAGTCATCTGGCGGGTGGTTGGTGGGTGTCCGGTGGGCACAGGTTCCTGTTGCTTCAATGCACTTTGCTGAGAAGCAACAGGAACTTGATAATGTGGTGTCTAGCACTGTAATATCACTTGTCTTTATTGCACCATGTAAACGTCCTGTCTGTGTCTTGTGTGCTGTCCTCAGTGTTTTATAGGGTGGATGGAGGGTGTCTGGTTCCATGCTGCTTCAAAGATCTCTTCTTTGAAGTAGCAGGAACACAACTGGGCTGGGTGGTGCTTAGTTGGTTCGCCGTGATATAGCTGAAATATTGTTGAAAGCGACGTTAAATTCTATTCACTCACTCACTCACTCAAGTCATCTGTTGGAAAATGATGCACTATGTCATCATTGGGACAATAGATGGTTTCCTGGAATTCTAATGCCATCCACGGGATGGTTTAGGACTCGTCACCAGTTGACCGCATTAGGTCAATGTAACGTCTTCGCAAAGAAAGATGTACGAACAGGATAAATGAAGTGATTTTGATGAGCTTTGGACATACTGACGGTCTGTGTACATTTCGTTTGAAGACTTACTGGATAATACCTCCCCCCCCCCTTTCCATGATTTTGTATGCATCGCCTGTGATTATTAATGTATTTATATATATATATATATGTGTTAAGAATTTCCGGACGGATCTTCTGTGCTGGCCCGAGACTCGGACCAAAGGAAGGGGGGAGAGTGGCCACACTCGCGGGAGTAGAACGCAAGGCAGCATTTACATTACCTTTATCAGATATAGGCCAAATGATCTACTCTCACACATTGCCGATTACCGAACTTGCAGATTTTCGCTGAGGACGTAATACTCAACCACCAGAGTAATATTATTAAGACCGTGACGTGACTATAAAAATATTAAAAGCGTCAGAGCGGACATTTCTTAGCGACCCATCGCTGATGAAGAATTTTCGCATGGACACTCAGAATGACCCAATTCACAAATCTCTTCCAGCATACGGTAATTTCCCTAATAATAGTAAATGTTACTTAGAATAATTTGTTGCTCAGAATAATTTTTGTATAACTAATTTCGTGACTAACGATACGCGTTGATACAGATATAAAATACAAAAGTTCAGTTTTTGTTGTTGCGAATACTCCATATCATAGAACTATGATCGGCCCGATCGGAAGTCGTCAGTGTTCTCATTAGCAGGAGGTTGGAGGCGAAAATGCCCGTCAGCTGGCCATTTTGTGGCACCTACTTGATGAATAGAACATAATTTAACGCTAATTCCGATGTCTCATTTTCTTTAATAAACAGATGTTATGGAAGGACAAAGATATAAATGTTTCCCTCTGCTTGTCTCTGTCAGGGCTTCGGGGTAATAGTTAGTTTGTGCACAACTCCTATGTCGAGGGAGCCATAATATTATTTCATTTCTTCAGATTTGCATGGACTGTCTCATACATTTTGACTGAATTAAGGGAGTAGTTGAGTATTTCATTTGCGCTACGGGAAGATGTCAACAGACATTGATGCGGGTGTTTTATTCACTTGCCAATCCAGAACGACGTTTCCATGTAATCAAATGACAGACGTCAGCGTTTCCAACAACATGATGATCCAGTTTATAATCAACAGGAATCAACTTTATGGAGCAGACGAACATAAAATATGCACCCTGATCTCATCGCTGGGTCAGTCACATTATCATCTCACCAGTGACGTTGTAGACAAGTCAACCCGATCATCATTGCAGAACTTGGCTTGTACATGTGAAATTTAGACGTTTAGTTTTGATGTATTTTCAATCCTTGACATAGCTGGACATTTCACTTTTTACTTCGTGTTTGATGGATAATGAACCAAACGTCAGCATCGTACAGATTTAGCCGGGAAATATTGTCGACTGACTGCAGGCATGCACGTGTCGTAATACTGTCGGGCTATTATCCCTATTGCGGTAATGGAAACTTCCACTGACCCGGTGTTGTAAACCCACAAGGCAACCTCCCCACAGCGCATGCTCCATTTCGCAGGCTCCAATAACACCCCTGCCTCCAATAGCGGAAGTTGACCTTTACTACGTTGCTATGACGTATAGGGGAAACCAACCAACGCACGGTTCAGTTTGAATCCGACCAAACAACTCCTTTAGTGTTGCACATGAGCGAACTACTTTTCATATGCTCTGTCCAGATAAACAGGGAAAATGATCTCCAGATAATTCTTTTTAACGCTAGGTCAACGGAGGTATTATGCAGACTTGAAAAGTAATCAAAATTTTCGTTAAACATCTATTTTACTATATATGATGTCACTGCCGGCGATGTGCGCGAAGGCCCCGAATCCGGTCCAAAAATCTGACTGGTGGCTGGGGTGTTATTAGACCCCCAGCGAGGTGGTTGCCCACAAGGCTTCCAGACGAATCGAATTGGAAGAGTTCACTTTCAAAATAGGGAAGTAAGGTACAAAAGTTTTCCACACGCATATCGCTTTTCAACAACAACAATGTGAGGGCAGATTTTTCTTTCGTTTCATAGACTATATTTTCTTTGTATTTCATTCCTGCAACTTGCCACTCTGGCGGACAAATTCGCGACCTACGCAATTTAATGATAATATAAATAACTACACAGGACTGCTTGAAGTTGAAGAAAAAGATAAAAACTTTTACGGCGACAGATGGCTGATAACAACTTTTGGGTCGGTAGCTTTTCGATGGGGCGGGCGGGTTATGCCCAACTGACATATTTAAGGATGGCCCAGAGTCTTTTAAATAAACTACGATAGAGATATCAAATATAATACACGGTTATCAATAGATTACAACGATCACGGTGAAGCGGTCCGCCATTTTAGATCTTCCGTGAAAATCAGCGTAACATATAACATGAACACCAGATTTATTTCTGGAATTAGCGCGACAAATAATTCGAAAGTAGTCAATTTTTGAAGTTGCAAGTTTCATCACTGCATCGCAAATTATTAGGAAAATTACCATATGTTTGATTTTGACTATCAGGGAGAGGGGGTTCCTTGAAATACAAAGTGGGTATATATCTTTCACGAGGTCTCCTATGTAGGAATTCTTCAACGCAAATAGATCGTCTATATTAAGGTTCGTGACTGGAGAGCGGGTGAGAATACTGGTCATTGATGCGGATTTCATCTTGCCGGGATGACTGACAATTATTGAACCCTTCTCACTTGCAGAAACTAACTTGTGTTTGTATATTTTTAGTTTCGTTTTGGAATCTGGTTCTAATTTTGTCATGTGATCAGGATCTTTCAAATATCTACAGAATGTCAGACCTGCCGGTTGTCTGCAATTGCTCATCTTGAGAAAAATCTGCACATTTAGTTTTCCGGTTATTTAAAAAAAAAATGGCGTATTTAGCCCGAGTTACAGTTGTGTGCAAACCGAGTTCTCCGTTTGACAACTGTAACTCCGGCTAAATACGCAGTTTCTTAAGATAACCACAAAGCTTCAAAATTGTTTATTCTTTCCCACATGATATGTTCATCCATAAACCAATGCTAAACACTCTAAGGTGGTCGAATGGCATGCGCCAGAGCTCGAACAAACCTATCGGTGTTGTAAATGTGGTGTATTCATTCGATTTGAGGTTCAGTCACCTGGTTTATGCGCAAGCAAGATAAATTGTATAAAATGATCGGTTTTCTGTTAATGACGTCAAGGACCGTTGTTTCATTGGAAATGCATTTTGTCTAGGTTTAAGCAGCGGTAATTGAAGCTAGCCTATCGGTCCCATTCTTTCAGCCAACAACAATTGGTGAAGCAGGAGACAGAACTTCGATGCACCACTCCTCGTGATAACAGTTTGTGGATGTCTTTCACATGTCTGTATTGTGTCTTGGGAATATAAATGGTAACTTCGTCCGTTGTATAAATGTTGTAGTGACCAAATTAACATCCATTCTCCACGTGTCATGTCGATAGTGGCAAAACACTCTTGCAAGATCACTAAAGTGCATTCCCTATCACCTTGTGTCTAATAGACTATAAATCCTGCTTATGAGGGTACCGGAGTGACAGTTATGTCAAACCCAGAGCTCAATTTGCATGCAAATTGTTCAGGCTATTAAAAAAGATGGGCACATCCACAAACCCACGGTAGACGATGCAATGTGATAGGTACCTTCCTTAGTCCGAATGGCATACGTGAGAGCTCAAACAAGCCCATTGGTGTCGCAAAGGTGGTTTTATCGTTCTATTTCAGGTGTCATAGCCACCTGGTTTATCGGCAAATGAGCTTCATTTTAGAAAACGATCGTGAACCAGCTAATGTAGTGAAGTTTTCTTTCGATTTGTGGCATTGGAAATGATTGCCGTTAAAATTCAAGCAGCGGTAATCTACTCTAGCCTATCGGACGCATTTTTCTGGACAAATTACAGCTGGGAAAACAGAAGCTAAAACTGGAACGCCCCACTCCCGGGATAACAATTTCTTCATATCGATATTACTTCTCTGTGTTGTGCTTTGGGAACAGAAATCGAAACTTCGTTCATTGTGTTGATTTTAGGAGTGGTAAACATTAGGCCTACATATCGATTCACTATGAGTCAATTAATAACGTCAATAGTGGTAAGATCACTACAGAGTATTCTCAGTCTCTTTATGTTAATAGAATAGAAATTGTTTAGGAGAGCACCAGTATGCACCAGGCTAATCGGCAATTACTTGTCGTTCGATATGAATATCAACACTGATTGCTGAAGGGCGTTTTGGACTATTCATCCAGAATCTTGCCATGTGGGAACAAATACTGTGTTCGAAAACAACAATCTTCAAGACGTAGAAGTATCCATGGTGTGAACTCTTTGTAAATGAAGCGAGATTCAGTCATTTATTTCTGTCATGTCGTTGAGAAATAGGATGTTGTATTTGAAGCGGTATATCATGGTGCCTTTACAGTCTAAATATTTTCTCAAACAAAGAGAAAATCGACAGAAACCATGAAATCCCAGCTGATTAAAATCGACACAAGTAATGTAGAGAAAAATATAATTCAATTGAACTCGACACAAATATCCTCTATTGAGATTTTCAATTAAACACCAGATAATGAGTCATGTTTAATTTGAATTTAAAAATATCTAAATGGATATATGACATATTTAATCCCTACCTAAAAAAGCACAAATGATATTTCGTAATATTTAACCCCACTATAATTTCAAGTCGTAGTTAATACGATTATGCTGTATCTCAGTTTGTGAGTTTGCCACATCCGTTGCTGTTCTTCGATCTCTGCAAGAAATTGGTTTGTGAAATAATTGTGGATCTTCCCTTCAACTGGACGGCCGTTATTAGGCTAAAGGTGAATTTGTTGATGATCACTTCTCCGATTTGGCCTTGTATTCAGTTGCACGCACAGCTGGTACCATTGTCCCATACGTTGTTATGATCGTTCCATTTTGGTTCCATCACACATATGTTAAAAATTCTCCATTGAAAGCATCATCACATAGATTGCCTTAAGATTCTAATTCACAAGCACCCACACAATCAGGATAGCAAGCGTCAGATACGACATTTAGTATTCAGCCTTCGTCCATAAAAGGAACTCCGCATCAATACCGTTAATATAATGACCGGTTTCGTATAGATATCCCAAACCAATGCAAAGGACATGGCATAGGAATGTGAGAATCATTTTCAGTCTGAATGGCGGTCACTTGTAGTGGGAATGAGGCTCTTTGATAGCATTTCAGGGAAGTCGCGCTGAAGATCTCACGCGAGATCCGAATTTGACAATGAAACTTGCATGCAAAATCTTCACAGTGACTTGGGTGGCAGGGGGCGTCTTCGTCGATGTTGTGATTATATAATTTTTTTCTTCAAGAAAATAATTATTTCCCACCTTATCATACACCACAATGACAGTGGATGTCATAAAAATGCTTTCTATACGCCCTACATCGATCTACATACCCTTTCTCTATTAGATCTCCATCTGTAATATCAACTGCGGTAACTCCAATGTTAAAGATGTTATCAGTAAAGAAAAGTCTCTCATTACTGATACAGTTGAAATATGGTTGATGAACTTTCTATTGTCTTCATGAAAGATCTTTGAGCTATTTAAAATAGATGCTCAGACGTAATCGATTGGCTTTATTTCAGATCAAGTGATCTTTTACTGGGAAAAGCAGCCATCAACTCAGTAGCCTGCCATTCATTAGAGGTCAATTTACAAGAATACAAATTAATTAAAAGAAAAAACAATAGTTTTCCTTATTAGCAACCTTAACAGGAGTATACTTCATGATAGAGTAATGTTCTTAGATTAGTACAAACTTTAGCATCATCTTTGTAAAGAATGGCAAATTGTGGACGTTGATCATCGGAGAACTGTAACAAGTGCTACCCAAAGTCACCCCGATATTTGGTGTCTGGAATCACCAGGGCATAAACAAGTATTATTCTAGCACATTGGGAATTCGTCATTCAAACATTGGGTCGAAAAGGGAAAGGCTAAGTTTCCTGATGCCATCATTGGTAGTGGTCCTTGCAGAGGCAATTAATTGCAAACTCAATCAAAACTTTAGGGTGGACAGACAAAAACAGAAGTTTCTGCTTAATCCGTCTATGCAGTTAGTTCTGGGGTATCTCGAAACAAGAATTACTACAGTAATTTTACATCTCGAACTTGGGTACACAATCATGTTCTAGTTGGCGATATCGCGTCGTTTTCAACATTTTTTTCAGTCATATCATGATGATGCCTACAGGTGGCAGAACACGAGTGTCTCCAGTTCCTATTATCCTGGACATTGATCCGTCCAGCCAGTTCATTACACGGTCACCTATCCAAGAATTGACTGAGCTCAATGTTGCTTAACTTCGGTGATCTGACGATAACTGGTGTGCCCAACGTGATACGCCATACCTTGCTTTTCAGATCAGACATTGTTGGTCATATATGGTACACACTAACAATTCTATCACAGGAGGTTAATTTTCTCATCCCAAATATGGGAGTAGTCGAATTTATTTTGGAGCAAACTCTGGGGGTGATTGAATATTCCTACGAAGTAGGCTCTCATTTGCAAATTGTCCGGTAGTCAGCGAGTCCATCCGAATCCTTACGTAGGCAAAATGAGGAGAACCGTTGACATTAGAACAGTGATTTTTGGCATGAACCTGCATTAGGGGACTGTTACCAGCAAGATCTGATCTGACCTACTTTTGATGAAAATTTGGCCTACTTGGGTGACCTATGACATTACGCTTGGACCCCCAAGTCATCTAGGTGATCTGTAACATTACGCTTGGACCCCCAAGTCATCTTCCTCACCCTACTTCGTAGGTCCTGTGTGACATTAGTCACACTACTCATGTTTATAGAGTGATCAAATTATCAGAGGGTTTATGGTACAATAGTGATTTTCCTGTTAACAGAAGTATTGAATACATGAACATGCAATGAATATTAAATGGTTGAAGGCTTCCACCCACACAGCAAGATATCAAGGTTATTAAATTACAGGCTTTAGAGGAGTCTCGAACCACTGTGGTTCAAGGTTTTTTATTTGCTGATCACGGCACCCAATATCACAAAATATACATTTGATTCACTTGATTTGATGAGTGAATGAAGTCAATTATTGGCTTTACTAAAAATCAATCTCCAGAAACTCTCATAAACAAGGGGTAATGGATAATGAGTTGATAATATGGAACTATGATGGCAGCTCATGTTGATAAATGAGCCCACAGTAAACTTCATTTTCCATGCAAGTTGAAGGGAGACTTGTTTGACCTAGAAAATAGATATGACGTCATAAAGGTGGCATACTTTGGAAGTTATACTTAAATAGTACAGTCTGTTAAAGTAGACTCACTCAAATCCATCGGCTCTTATAACTGTGTAATATGTACCGCACCATATTTCACAAATTTATTTTTGGGAAATATCAATATTTCAATCTGACTATGAACAGCGTAGGTATACACCAAGAGCCCTGTATATAACCGGGTCCTCACAACTTAATAATCAGATGAACTGGTTATGAGGTAATAGAGACTTGAAATTGAAGTTCATCTTATTAATCAAGGTTTGTGGTGTCCAGCAAACACACAGACAACAAAATGTCTTTACTGGCTTGAAACAATAGAACACATAGCCTTGGTAAATAGGCCAAGAAGAATCGGAAGAGTTCGAAGACTGCATTTAGCAGCCAGAATATCCACCCTTGGCTTATCTTCGAGTTTAACGACCGGGCTTGGAACTAAGGTGCTTGTTCCTCCCAGTAGTTAATACACAATGAGGAATATCTTGTTCAAGGACATACAGTTTAGATTTGATTGGCCAATATAATATGCCAACGATTCCTACAGAGTGCAAACATCGGCATTTGAACAACAACACATCACTGATGACAATATCTACATTCATTCCAACCTCAAAACAGGGTTATCTCCCCTTCTGCCAGTCGATCGATAACCCAATTTGGAGGTTGCATTTATTCATCACTGCAAATGTACAGTATAATTCTCCAGTGATCATAAAATAATGAACAATTATGGTGAATGAACATTTGGGAACAGGAATAACCCACACTTGCCTGCAAACTTTAGACGAGAGACTCCGGCTGCTCCGATATAAAATACATGTACAACAAGTGAAACAATTGAACTCTTTCTATCATTTATCTACACTTCTTCACAAGCACCCAGTAATTCTTGTTCGTGGATGGATCAGTCAAAAGTTTCACCACAAACACATTTTGTCTTCACCACAAGCCTTAACCAATATCTACAATAATCGTATTCCAGGTTCACTGTTTGTTTATCACTTTGCATAAATACAGGAAGGCAGCACAGATCAAAATTTTTGTTACCCAAACATGGATTTTGCAATTTTTGGTTTAGTATAACCAATTATTAATTTACAGAACCCCTTCTATTTATCAGTAATTTTGTACTAACATTTTCCAATTGAGAAAACGGAAAACAGGATACTCAGGGTGAGAACCAAACTATTATTTTCTTGATCTGTCACTCGAGTGTCTTGACTAAGACACAATAATATGAATAGCTCAAGTGGGCGAACAAGGTTCATACAAAATGAAGGGACCAGTTCCCAAGGTATTTCCAATGTGATTGTGGCATTTTGAAGGACTAATGATCAGACAGGTGAACATTATTATTCTAGTACCATCTCCTCTCTCAATGCACATCTGGATCTAGTGTTGCAATCAACTATAACGGAGACAAAAACTTTTTTTTTGTCAAGAAAATAATCCTTCATAAAACTTACATATGAAATGTACAATATGACAGAACATGAACATCATATATCATAAAATAATCAACAGACAGATTACTGGTCCCATTCCCTTATGGAGAGAATATAGGAGCAGCTGCAGATTCTGTAATACAGCGATGAAAAAGTTTCCCCACATTAAATTTTAAAATTCTCCCAAAATCCTGTAAACTGCACTGGAATATAGTCAGTAATTGGATCAGATTGAGTCTGGATTGAACCCTGGGGAAATTAGGCTAGCATGTTCATCAGTCCCCATTGGGGAAGGAGGTTTGCAGGGTATCAAACTTTGTTATCTGCCAAATGCAAGCCCAACACTAAGAAATTAAAATCCCAATCCACTCATGAGGTATTGCAACAGTTGGAACTATCTCCAATGAAACATCAAATCTGCAGAAATAAAAAAAAAAAGTCTTGTATAAAAAAAACAGTCTTGTCTAAAGAAATGTAATAATTATATCCAGTGTGCATTCAACCTAGAGCCTGTCTGTGCAGTGACTTCAGCTGATCAGCTACTGGTTCATATATTTTCACTTTGACCCATTTTGAACCAGTGATACCGGACATAATTTTATAACTATGTATTACAATTTCCCAGTATTCAAAGAAAGTGTCATACTTAGAATATATTATAATTTGGCAAAATATTACATGAAAATATGCCACCTATCACCAGTTCAAAACAATCTCCTAGGTTAGAAGATAGGGCAATGTGAAAATATATGAACCGGAATCTGATTAGCTGATCAGTGATGTCATTAGTCACGGCACAGATAGTCTCTCCTTCCTTCTCCCAATCGCAAGTAACGGATTTCAACGCTATCTCCAATAGCAACCTCTTCATTGTTTCAGCTGCACAAGCAGTTCTTTGATTAGCTGATCCCACCAACCAATGAGTCCATTTTTGAAGACAGGTAAGCAGACTAATGGATGGCAGGAGCAGATCGACGATTAGAGGATTATGGTCTGGTACATCTATGAATACCTGGGCTCCTGGACTCATTACTCTTCTAAGACGACTCGGACTGTATATCATCAACGTACTTCTTCGTCAAGTTGATAATATCACCTGAAATCACAAATCAATACAAATATCAGTTGAGTTTAATTTGCATAATGTTCTCAACAGATATCAAGGATCATTTGTTTCATTCACAATATGCACAACAGCTGTAATAGCTTGGTGTTTTAATTGCTCAGTTGCACATTAAAGAGAGAACCATGAAGTGCCTGTCTGTGCACCGACTAGTGACTTTAGCAGATCAGCTACTGGGTTGTATAATTTCACTTTTCCCTATCTTTTAACCCCGGAGATTATTATATTTATGAACTGCTGATAGCTGGCATAATTATTGTACATACATACTATATTTTCCCAATATTCAAAGAAAATGTCACTAAGGTTGATTACTGGAAAAATATAGTACATGTATACAATTATGTGAGCTATCACCAGTTTAAGATAGCATCCAGAGTTGAAAGATAGGGGAAATTGAAATTAGACAACCAGTAGCTCATCAGCTGAAGTCAATAGTCTGTGAGCAGCAATTGAGCCATTGCAATGCACATAATAGGTAGGAGAGAGTGGGGACACATGGGACAGGGGAGACTTGGGGACACCCCTTATTTGGTACCCTTGTAGAAGCCAATGAAGACTGAGCTTACATGTGCTGTATGGTTTTCATATCACCTCCTACATTTACCATTCTGGTGTTTCCTGGAATCATTGGAGTGAGTGAATCTTTTTATATTTTTTAACTTGAAAAGCTAGATTTTGGAAGCCATGCCCATTTGTTTATATGGTGCAACATTAGGTATATGATGCCGATATCTTGGCACAGGACTGTCTTTTATATTGGCCACACAGGACACTGACCGAATTTGTGACCGCCAGTTTGCTTAGTTGGGCCCCCTAAGGAGAGTTGAGATATGGTGTCTCCCCGAGAGTGTCCCATCTCTCCCTGGACTTTCGAAGAATATTGCGATATGTATTGTATTACTTTCCGTCGACAAACTGATAATTTTTTAGCAAGTTCACATTTCCATGTTAAGCCATTATTTTTTTAAATAAAAAAGTTAGTTTGATTGCATTTAAGTCTTTACAACGGTTGTCTCATATCTCCCAACAACTACTTGTCCCATGTCTCTCGACACTGTCTCAGGCAACGATTTGGTGTAATACTCACAAAATATAATTGACAAATGATCTGCTGCAAGTTGTATTGTCAGTCTTTTGTCCAGGATATTACCCTTTCAAAGGGAGGTCTTGCACCAAAGCATTGCCCTGTCTCAAGTCACCCCCAAAATACGTTGACATGAAATCATCTCCACATCATAACACACTCAGTTTGGTGTCTTAAAGACTGCGGCATTGCATGGGTATTCTTTCCAGGTTGTTGCATGGCACGCATTGATTTGCACAACTAAATACTTTGGACCAGATGTGAAATAATGTGACGTCACAGAAATAGTGTCCCAGGTCTCGCCACTCTCCCCTACTATGAATTAGGTGTTTTAATGGCAATTGTACAAATCAATTCCATCCATGATGTTTTAATGACAGCTACCAAGAAACCATGTTTTAACTGGCAATGTGCACAACTGCTTCCAGAGATCAGATGTTTTTCAGTGGCATTGTTCACAACTGCTTAAACATAGTTTAAAGGGAACATGCACCACAGCTGCCAATTATCAGATGTTTTGATAGCAATATGCACAACTACCAAGGATTGGATTATTCAACAGCAATGTGCCTGACGCCTTACAAGGATCAATTTTTTTCAATGAGAATTAGCTAATTTTAATGAAAAATGTGCATGACACCTCTTTCAGGCATTAATGCTGTCAGTTATCATGGAAAATCTCAACTTTTTATGATAACTCATAATGACATTTTCTAAACTCTTCACTCACTTGCTACAACAGTGGCAGTTCTGATGGTAACTGAGTCTTCTCTCGTGTACTCATTATACTGCATACTGCCGGTTACAAATACACGGTCACTGAAATGAATAATAATACATAGATTTTATTCTTCTAAATTAAAAAAAAACGTGTTTTGGCTTGAACCAAATCCCGGTATCGCTTCCAGCGTTTGTCCACTTCAGCTACGCTTCAAACAGGAACTCAAAACGTCTGCATCACGTTTAGGAGAACATGCTCATGATATAGAGTAAAATGCCATTTTCCGCATGCAGATATTGCAAAAGGTTGCAAAGATATTGGAGTTTGAAGTCTGAATCTGATATTCCAGAATTTCAAGTGAACGAGATTTGGTGATGCCAATTCGTCAACTCGACATAGCTAAAATTATGCTGGAAAATTCACAGAACTGTAAGTTGTATTTCTTTCTAAGTTATAGTATTGCTCATTTACGGCATTATGTAAACTCTTTAAGCTCGTCTTTGACAAAAGTCTCATTGTTTCTAGGAATACGGTTACCATAGCAACAAGTTACTAATTAAGAGCTTCAATTTGGAAATTGATGGGTTAGGAGATCTAAATCACTGAATATTTTGTAACAATAATCTATTTTATTCATAGCCATTAAAAAATCACTACGAGTACATGTATTTCAGTTCCTGAAATAAAACTTTCGGTTACTGGTTGCTAGAATGGTAACCCTAGTTCTGACATTATTGGTTTCCAGGTCGCCAAAGTGATATCCAATAACTTGGAAGCACAATATTAATTGTAATATATAAAGGCCAAAAAAATTTGTACTTGACCAAAAATCTCTGAAGTGCAATATCTCGGGAACTAGGGGGAATATTTTCATGAAGTAAATTTTAAAATTTTCAGATTTTTTTCTGGCAATATTCTACAGAAGTTATAATTTTCCATTTGAGTTCCCCTTTAATTCATGGTCATTCAAGGACTCTCCAGGACATATACTAGCTATTTAACAGGGAACTTCATCCTCTCAACATGACCAAAAACAGCATGGAATGGAGAACTGCTCTGGGGATGTAAATTATATTTGAGTGAACTGATAGTGACTTGATCAAATTTTAGGGAAAAGCATTCCGTACCCTATTGCTTTGAATTTTTCGAACAGCATTTTTGGACTTAGAAGCAGGAAAAATTCCATTAAAATTTCATTCCACAAAATCAGGTGGTGATCAATTTATTAGAATGAAGAGTTGATAAATGGTCCAAAATCCTGCAAATAATTTCAAAGATTTTAGGGGGTGATCAAATATATTAGAACAGCTGATTGAATATTGTACACACAGTTGGGGGGGATTGAATATTGTCCACACAGTTGGGGGGATTGAATATTGTCCACACAGTTGGGGGGGATTGAATATTGTCCACACAGTTGGGGGGGATTGAATATTGTCCACACAGTTGGGGGGGGATTGAATTTTAATGGGGTGATTAAATTACAAGGAAGTTTACTGTACTGAGTAGCATGCAGGAAATCATACCCTGGTATGAGTGAATAGAACTTAAAGTCGCTTCCAACAATATTTCAGCTATATCGCGACGAACCAACTAAGCGCCACCCAGCCAAGTTGCGTTCCTGCTACTTCAAACAAGCAATCTTTGAAACAGCAGGGAACCAGACACCCTCCATCCACCTTATAAAACACTGAGGACAGCACACAAGACACAGACAGGACGCTTACATGGTGCAATAAAGACAAGTGATATTACAGTGATAGACATCACATTATCGACAAGTTCCTCTAGCTTCTTAGCAAAATGCATTGAAGTAACACGAACCCGTATTGACAACATGCATGTAGTATGGGGGGCTTCTCGGAATCCACATATATAAACAAAAATCGAAATGAATCAAGGGCGTCGCAAGGGGGGGGGGGGGGAGTTCATTCGCAAATAAGTATAGGGAATGACCCCCTCTCAAGAAATCCTGGCGAAGCCCAGGTCAGGTGATTAAGATCCTTGTAGTTTCACCATATCCATGTTTATCAATACAAGGCTACATAAAAAATGTTCAGTTTATCATTACCGTTCATCCCCGATTTACATTCCATCTTGATTTTTTTAAAATATTCTATATTTCAAGTGAGTGAGTGAATATGATTTAATGTCGCTTTCAACTATATTTCAGTCATATCACGACGTTGGGTCCTATTCCTTTTCACACCCGGGAACCACACGGGTGGGGTCCTATTCCTTTTCACACCCGGGAACCTCACGGGTGCCTCAGTCACCTCTTACGACAAGCTGTCTGAGGAGCTGAGGCCTATTCTTACCATGACCTGCGGTGTGCACAACGACATCCCAGGTCAATCCCCGGAAGCCCCAATATTTAACAAGAGCCCAAGGGGCTTCAATATACGCCCGTATATCTGGAATTACATTGGTCCAAATTTCAAGGTTGTTTAATAGCCTTGATTCCAATTGGTAGCTAACAAGCCAGAGAAAGGTGTACAATTTTGTGCTTCTGAGAATGTAATACATATCACATCTTATATTGAATGATAAACTAAAATGGGCTTAACTCTTGGTAACTAGTTGACCTTGAAGCACAAGCCGAGAGCTCACATATCCCATACTGAAATCGACAATAGTCAAACACAAGAAAATAGAAGTTTTCCTGCAAAT
Organism: Hanleya hanleyi; assembly: GCA_036873755.1. Taxonomy (NCBI): domain Eukaryota; kingdom Metazoa; phylum Mollusca; class Polyplacophora; order Lepidopleurida; family Hanleyidae; genus Hanleya; species Hanleya hanleyi. Next base: position 13,436 of record JAVTVY010017111.1, on the reverse strand, counting down.
GGATTCCTTTCAGCCGAGAGAATTTTTTATGAAGGAAGAAGAAAGTGATGAAGTAAACCTTTGTTCTTTGTTAATAAACAGGTATGAAGTTCATGAAGGACCCCTTTCCCCATTGAATTAGTAAATGTATGGTTTTTATTTCACAACAGTTTAACTAAATGCAGCTGTTTCAAACATGAACAAATGCCAAAAACATGTAGGGGAGAGAACTCTGAAAACTTGATTCAGTTTTGGGGGACTGTGACCTTGACAGTTGACAAATTGATCTCAAAGTGTATGGCTCCTCTTTGCCATGCGAGTAAGGTATACTCAAATTTGGTACCAATCATACCTTGAAACTAGAGATATCACATGGACAACTTGTGTTAATGGATGAATGGACAGAACGCAACATCGCATTACACAACCTCGTCTTCAACAGGCATATGAAAATGTGACTTTTAATGATTTCTTGATTTTGGGGTCACAGTGACCTTGACCTTTGACCCACATTTTGGTATGTAAGACATCATGTCCCTCTAATGTATCTACTGGCAGAAAAAAAAGAGTTATTTTTGATGATTTCCTGATTTCGGGATCACAGTGACCTTGACCTTTGACCTGACCTAAATTTTGGTACATGACACATCGTCTTCCCTCAATGTATCAATGGACTAAAAAAATCCAGATTTTTATGAATTTCATGATTTTGGGGGTCACAATGACCTTGACGTTCGGCCTGGACCTACATTTTGGTACGTGACACATTATGTCCCCCTCCCGCTAATGTATCTACTGACACTAAACAATTTTTTTTTAAGGATTTCTTGATTCTGGGGTCACAGTGACCTTGACTATTGACCTTGACCTAAATTTTGATACATGATAAACCGTCTCCGCGTAATTTTCTCAATGGACACAAAAAATCAAGATTTTTAACAATTTCACGATTTCGGGGTCACAGTGACCTTGACCTTTGACCGTGACCTACATTTTGGTATGTGACACATCGTGTCCCCCTAATGTACCTACTGACACAAAAAATGTTATTTTTAATAATTTCCTGATGTTGGGGTCACAGTGACCTTTGACCTAATTTTTGGTATGCAACACTTCATTTTTCCCTATTGAATCCACTCAAATAAAATTTGTATTTTTTAATGATTTTCTGATCTTTAGGTCACACTGACCTTTGACCTTGATTCTGGGGTCACAGTGACCTTGACTATTGACCTGGATCTAAGTTTTGGTACATGACAAAACGGCTCCGATTTTTAACAATTTCACGATTTTAGGGTCACAGTGACCTTGACCTTTGACATTGACCTATTTTTTGGTACACGACACTTCATTTCCCCTTATTAAATCCACTCACAAAAAATTTGAAATTATAAATGATTTCCTGATTTTTCAGTCACACTGACGTTTGACCTCTGACCTCGACCTACATTTGGTATGCAACACATCGTTCCCCCTAGGGCATCCACTCGCCAAAAATTAGAACTGTAGATAGAAAACTGTCAATGATCAATGGTTTCCTGATTTTAGGCAGCAGTGACCTTTGACCTCTGACCTCGACCTCAACTTTTGGTACGCGACACATCGTCTCCACCTAGCATATCCACTCACAAAAAATTGCAACTGTGGATAGAAAACGTTCACAGATATAGACCAGACACGAACACTTCAGTGATTTCCTGTTTTTAGGCCAGTGACCTTTGATCTCTGACCTTGACCTTCATTTTGGTACGCGACACATCGTCTCCCCATAGGGTTTCCACTCACCAAAAATTGGAACTGTAGATAGGAAACTGTCCCAGATATAGACCGGACACGAGAACCGGACAGACGGACGGAAACCGCCATCACATAATACGTCCGCCTTTTGGCGGGCGTATAAAAAATTACAGGGGGAAAATCAATTGTTTAATACAACAAGCGTTCTGAGGACCTCAACATCTTGCCTTGCTGGTTCTTGCTGAAGCTGCAGCATTATTGAAAATATAAATGTAGAGCAAACTTTCCATGTTCAGGGGTACATGTAATTTTTTTGCTCAACAAAAACCATATCAATGGAAACGTACAAAGTCTAAACTGCAACAATTTGGACAAAATTCATATTTCAGGTCACATTTATCAAATAGCACATGCACATCCTCGAATCACATTAGACTTGTGTAGCAAGTGTCAAACTCATCCAATGAAAGCTGACAGCTTCAGCAAACCATGAATGTAAATTACTAAAACGAAACCCTAAAAAAATTTGAACAAAAATCAATATTTCATCTCATAAATAGCAGAGGCACAGCGTCTAATTGTACGAAATAAGTGTACCAAGTTTCAAAATTATGCAATGGAACCTGACAAATTCAGACAACTTTTCAGTACATTTTTGTCAAACAAAAAACTTCATAATTTGGACAAAAATTTATATTTCGTCTCATAAATAGCACAGGCGCATCCTCCAATCATAAGAAACATGTGTATCAAGTATCATAATCATTCACTGACAGCTGACAACTGCAGCAAACTTTCTAAGTGAGTAGGAGGCCTACAAATTTGATAAACAAATACGAAGCTGTACATCTGAAAACCCCTCGACTCTGGGCTCCAGCCATTCATAAATGGGCGTCGGAAGCGATACGACAGGCCGTACCACTTTTGTGCAAAAAAAAAAACGAAGAAAGATAGAAGAAAACACAAAATAAAACACAAAATAAATACGAAGCTGCGCATCTGAAAACCCCTCGGCTCTGGGCGCCAGCCATTCATAATGTATTCAATTTGAATCAAGACTTCAGGACACCAAGCAGTCAAGTGACAAAATATACAGATTATGAAAAATTTTGCAATTAGAAATGGCCTCTAAGGTTTCCGTCCAATCAGAGAAACCGGTATTCATTACAGTCTCTTGATGCATCGATGATGTATACCAAATTTTACATCGAGCATTTGAAAATTATCAGAGATAGAGATCATTAATGATTTCGCATAAATTAAATTAATCCTTCCCACCACTCAGGGGAACTGATGTGGTTATTCATTGCAAGTCTCTTGATACATCGATGCTGGATACCAAGACGTTTCATATAGAACACTGAAATGGTATCAAAGATATACATCATTAAAGATTTTGCATATATTAAAGATGGCCACCAAGGTTTCCGCCCAATCAGAAACACCAGAACTGTCATTTATCATAACTCTATTGATGCATCGATGATGTGTACCAAATTTTATATCGAGCACTTGAACGGCATCAGAGATAGAGCTCATTAATGATTTCGCATAAATTAAAGATGGGCGGCCATCCTTCTCGCCACTCAGAGGGACTGATGTGGTTATACATTGCAGGTCTCTTGATACATTGATGCTGTATACCAAGTTTCGTATAGAACACTTGAATGGTATCAGAGATATATATCATTAAAGGTTTTGCATAAATTAAAGATGGCCACCAAGGTTTCCACCGCATCACGGAAACTGGTTTGGTCATTCGTTTGAAGTTTCTTGATGCATCGATGATCTATACCAAGTTTCACACTGAACAGTGAAATGGTACCGGAGATACACAAGATTAATGGTTTCGCATAAATTAAATATGGTCGCCAAAGTTTCCAACCAATCGGGTCCAGATTCAATAGGGTTCTGGATCATGTGCATATGGATGTGCAGTGCAAGTTTGGTGTGCCTAGGGTAAGTCGTTCTAAAGATATCTTGGTAACGACAAAGCTGTGATGGTTTTGCATAAATTAAAGATGGCCGCCAAAGTTTCCAACCAATCAGGTCCAGATTCAATAGGGTTGTGGGTCACGCGCATATGGATGTGCACTGCCAGTTTGGTGTGCCTAGGGTAAGTCGTTCTAAAGATATCTTGGTAACGAGAAAGGTGTGACGAACAGACGGACGGACGAACGGACGGACGGACGGACGTGACGAAGACAATACCCTTCGGCCAAATTTTGGCCGAGGGGCAAAAACTAGAACTGCAAGCAGTTTTGATATAGCTTCCAAGTTGAATAAGACTGATCGGTCCAGAGCGCAGCCATCTTGGAACAATTTTGATCGTGCATGGAAAGTAACATGTATGTTAATATGCATGATGCCGGCTGGTACTTATCAACGAAACAAGAAATTAATTTTCTTCATACGAATTCCGTTGTTCATTTGTCATATAGGCCTACATCAGACTCTCCCACCCTGCTTGGTTGCTTTGCTCCTTCGCTAATTGGTCCTGACCTCTCTCTCAGGCCCAGCGGAGTGTTGGAAATTGGAAGGGGGGAAAGAACTAAAAATACACTTCATTGCAGAGTGATTTTATTTGCCAGAAATCGCTCAGAACGCGTCTCCAGCAATCCAGACCCCAGGAGCTTACGGGGCCTAGGCGGTCCCTGGACCCTCGCCTAAACTGCTATGCTAGTGACCGTACCACTTTCAATTTGCTTCTGACACCCCTGGATAATGTAGTCAATTTGAACCAAGATGTCAGGAACACCAAGCAGTCAAGTGACAAATATACAGATTATCAAAATTTTTGCAATTAGAAATGGCCCCCCAAGGTTTTCGTCCAATCAGAGAACCTGTCTTTTGATGCATCGATGCTGTATACCAAGGTTCATACAGAACACTTAAACGTTATCAGAAGATTTTGCATAAATTAAAGATGGCTACCAGGATTTTCACCCAATCAGAAAAACCAGATCTGTCATTCATCGTAAGTCTCGTGCTGCATCGATGATGTATACCAAATTTTACATAGAGCACTTGAACAGTATTGACCAGCGACAAGAGATCACTAATGATTTTGCATAAATTACAGATGGCCGCCCATCCTTCCCGCCACTCAGAGGAACTGATGTGGCTATTCATTGCAAGTCGCTTGATACATCGATGCTGTATACCAAGTTTCGTATGGGACACTGAAATGGTATCATCATTAAAGATTCTGTATAAATTGAAGATGGCCATCGAGGTTTCTGCCCAATCAGAGAAACCAGAACTGTCATATATCGTAAGTCTCTTGAAGTTGATCGGTTCAATAGTTCTCGGGTTATTGGTCGGACAAGAAATCTGTAAAGAAACAACTTCTGAAATTCAAGATGACTGATGGTGGCCATCTTGGATTATGCAGGTAACTGAAAAGCAATCCCAACTGTCCTCTTACCGAAATCAAGACACTCTCCAAATTTCAAGTCGATCGGTTCTATGGTTCTCGAGTTATTGGTCGGACAAGGAATGTGTAATGGAAAGACATATTAATGGAATTACGGAAGCCCGTCTAAGTCCCCCCCCCACACTTATGTGGCGGGGGACAACAATGAAAACCATGTCAAAGGAGAACAATGAAGCACAAACCCTTTTTTGATTTTTGATACGCTGTCCCTCAAACCCATTCTAAACACGCCAACTCTGTGCCAGCTCACTCGACTTGTTCTGGTACCTAGGAAGCAATAAAATGGATAGAATTTTAAACAAAGGTTCATATGCAATGGAACACTTAAATTCCACAGTGATTAAACCTAGGTACAATACTCTGAGAGTCAGGAATTTGAATCCTATATAGAGATTACGGTAATTCTCCTAATAATTCAATCACAGAAAGTTCACTTTTCAACTCTGTTATTCAAACACAGAGAGAAAGTAACATTCTCATTCTTATAATATAATGACAAAATGTGACACTTTGTAGCTGGTGCCATCAAGAATATTGCCAGATATATGCCATTTTTGCTGCACTTCCGCTGATCGAATTATTAGGGGAATTACTGTATCCACCCGTCCTATAGAACCTGCACTTTACCAAGAAAGTTTTATCTTAAAAAATTGCATACATGTATATTCATAAATAGGATATTAAACCGATAAAAATTTCTATTTGATTAAGAACTTTTTTGCTTTGTAAATTTGATTCAAATGGTTTGATCAGAACTGAGGTATAATAAGCACAATTATTCATCTCAAGAAATACGAATTTTACCATCAGCCGTTTTGTAACTTTGATTAGTAGCCAATGAGAGGAGGACGACAGGACGTTCCTCTGTTCCGCGAATCTCTGCATCTCGGCCCACACGACCCAACAAATTCACCTGGTTCACACCTTCAGACAAATTGAAGTTTCAATATAGTATTGGTATGATTATATTCCCAGCCTGGTGATGGCAACAGAACTTTAAACTAAATACTAGTCATAGAAGGGAGTCATAAGTGAAGTTGTATTTAATACAGTAATATAATAATATATTAGTGATCACATTGCAAAGTGGCTGTACAATAGTGAAGAGTGATTTTGTATGAAAAATGTAGATTGACATACTAAAACTGGAGAGACAAATTAACCCCAAAATAATATTGTATGAATCACAGGCCCGCAAAACAAGAGTGTTGGGAGGTGTGGGCGGTGGTATTAGGGTGAAGTGTCGAAATATGGGGTCTCTACGTTGTGGATTTATATAAAGCATGGGGTTATATATAGAGACCCCATATTTCGACACCTCACACTAATACCACCGTCCACACCCCCCAAAACTCTTGTTTTGCGGGCCTGTGGTATGAGTGTTGGACAAAGCCAGGTCACTGTAAGTTCTGGAAGAAAGAGTTGCAAATTTGAAGAAATATCATCTTCTCCTAAAAGAAAATCAGCTATTCAGGGAAGAATTGCATTCATATATGAAGGCATTTTCGGTCGATAAAACACCACATATCGTTCACAAAGCAATGCTATCTGAACCGGGGGCAACAAGTCCCTGATAAAAGGAAAGGGTATTATAGTTATTTCTTCATTGCATGTCCATACTAATACATGTATCTCTAGTTTGACAACAGCAACATGTTTGTTGAATGACAACATCACCGCAGATCTAGTAAAGGGGGACTCCAAATGGATATATGAGGATTTTTTTAGTAAATCATGGAATCAATCTGTTTATTTGATGGATGCGTAGTGTTTTATCAGACGATTGATTGCCTCTTGGTTTCATGATTGCGAGAACATTTCTGATATTTCCACTTTCGGGTGGTGATGTCACTTGTCGTTTAACAAACTTGGCATAATATCAAACTATGGATATTCCAGACAAACCATGATGGAAATATTTTACCACAAGTTCCGGAGTCGTCGCCATGACTCAACATGGGGCTGCTATGATATGTTAGTTCCAGAAAATGGTGCTCTTCTTCAGTTATATATGTGCTTTTCTTCAGTTATATATGGTTTATTTTCATATTTGGATGTTTTTCTCTCATAGTAGTAGACGTTAATTAGACAGTTCTGAAACACTGTTATTATTATATAATGCTCCTTAAAAAAAAAATTCACAGGTAAATTTTCTGTTATTAAGCTACCTCACTTCCACTCTTTGCATTTCTTGTTCCACATGAAATCATCTAGCAAGAATTTTGAATAACACAGTTCTCTCCCCTGCTAGTCACCCGACTGCTCACTTACCCATAATTCCTCCTTCTTGTTTCCACTGCGATACATGGTCAGGATGTATCACAGAGGGGAGGTGGGTGGGCATCACTGGAAGTGAGGTAAGTTTTAGCTTAATAACATATAATTTACCTGTGAATTTTTTTTGTTATTTGCGATGAAAACTTACCTCACTTCCACTCATTGCATAGAATGCCACAGAAAGGATGACGGGCAAACTGATACAATCCGTGGTAAGACATAAAGGTCATGAGCAAGATGACTAGTACATAGTAGAAATAAATCACCGATCTTCTACCTCAAAGAGGATCCATGAGATCATACAACAGCCATAACCCATATGCCTATGGTATACAGGGAACCTCTGTCGCTACTCTGACTTCAAGGTTGAGTCGCATATACGCCCCCCCTCCCCTTTTCCGAAAGGGAACGAGAGGAAAATGCACTCACCAGCAAGCAGGGTAAAAACTGTATGCCCGGTCTTTATCTTGCTATCCTCGGTCCCACAGAAACCCGCTGTGCCGTCACAAGTGGGCCGATGGAATAGAGGTCGTCACATGCTAACGTCATGTCCCGTAGGTAGAAAGAGGCAAATGTCGTGTTTGACCTCCAGTAGCACGCCCTCATAATGTCAGTCACAAATCTATTGGTCCATAGAGGCCACAATGCCGCTAATGCCCTAATCTCGTGACCCGAAACGTTTACAAGCGCGGCTTGTCTATCCGTAGCCGTGGAGTACGCTAGCCGAATCGTATTTTTGAGCCAACTTGAGATAGTATTGTTGCTTATTTCTTGTTTGGCCTTGGGATCAAAAGGGATAAACAAACGCCTCCTACCCGCTCTGATCTCCTCTGTACGAGTCAGGTAACACGCAAGTGCACGAACCGGACACATCAACATGTCTTGATTGATTGATTGATTGATTGATTGTTTATTCACCATATACAAATAATATATATATATGTACAAGTAGGGTATAGATACATAGAAATATGGCGGGAATAAAACCCCAGAGGGCTTGTTAAATCCCAGATAATTAATAATAATAATAATAGATTAGCATGAGACGCTGGGTGCGTTCACAAATATATAAATGTACAATACATGGTGAATATACCATGGAGCCTTGTTTAGAGAATTATAGTTCCATAAGATATATATAGTGGGCTCAGCATATATGCATATAGATAAACAAAACTTTTTTGTATAAAATAGGTTTGTCTCGTGTCCCTTGTGATGGCCTGAGATGAGTTAACTCCAAGATTTACAATTTGAATATAATTAGAAAGTACATCCTTCAGTACCCTGATTCACATATATGTTAATTGATGAGGTGTGATTTCAGTCGAGACTTAAATAGTGATTGTGACAGACATGATTTTAGGTAGTTAGGTAAAGCGTTCCAGATTCGTGGTGCTTTCGACTTTGTGCAATAAAATGATAGATTTGAGTGCACTCTCGCCCTATATAGATTGAGATTGGCTTGTCGAGTGGGATAACAATGGACTTCAGAGAGTTTTGTAAAATAATTTGAATAGTTGATAGGGATAGAAGGGGGATTATTGAGAAATCTGTGGGTAAATAATAAAATTAAGAAGTTATTTAACTGAAATAGGGGGAGAATGTTTAGTTGTTTCATTAAGGGACTAGAATGGGCATATTTACCACTGGAAGTTATTACGCGGATAATTCTCTTTTGTAATATCACAAGTGGGTTGAGATGAGTTGAGAATGTGTTTCCCCATATTAAATTACAGTAAGATACGTAAGAATAGAACAAAGAATAATACAGCATAATCAAGGTTTTCCTGTTGAGGCAGTTCCATATTGCGTTGATAACACCGATATTTCTCGAAATTTTTGAAGTTAGTTCTTCAATATGTGTTTGCCAATTTAATCTATCGTTAAAATAAACCCCGAGGAATTTAAAGCTAGAAACAGATTCAATTTCGGTGCCAAATATTGAAACCTTAGGGATATTTACATTTGTTGATCTATTTGGTTTAAATGATATAAATTTGGTTTTTTTCATGTTTAATGAAAGTTTGTTGCAGAAAAACCAGGCATGAAGCTTTTCAAGTTCCTGTGACATATTTTCCGCAAGTCTAATACAATCGGCATGGGATAGGGTAGCGCTTGTATCGTCAGCAAAAAGATTAATGTCTAGGACCGATGTGGCCTTCGTAATGTCATTTATATATATTAAAAAGAGTATGGGTCCTAGTATTGATCCTTGTGGCACACCCGTACTGATAGGATTGAAAGAAGATATAGTGCCGTTGTAAGATACACACTGGCGTCGAGAAGATAGATAGTTACGAAACCAGTTATTTGTGACTCCCCGGAAACCATAGTAATCAAGTTTATGTAAGAGGATCTCGTGATTTACTGTATCAAAGGCTTTGGAAAGATCCAAGAAAGTAGTAATGCTGAACTGCTTTAGTTCCTTTGCAGCAACCAGTTTGTCGTATAAAGAAAGAACGGCAAGAAATGTAGAATGATTTGCTCGAAATCCATATTGATTAGGGGAGATAATCATCTCTGCTTCTAGGAATGTGATCATCCTCAACACAACAAGTTTTTCAATGATTTTACTGAAACATGGCAGAACAGAAATTGGGCGATAATTCTCGGCTAGGGTTTTGTTTCCAGATTTGAAAACTGGAGTAACCTTTGCATTCTTAAGGGAAGTGGGAACGATTCCATTTTGGAAGGAAAGATTTACAATATGCGATAGGGGAGCCGATATTAGGCTCGATATCGGTTTTATGAGTGACATGCGAATGGCGTCAATGCCAGGTGAGCCATTTTTAAGCATATGCACTACCTCATTTATTTCAGATGGTGTACACGGTTTGAAGGAGAAGTGTTTATTGTATGTATTGTCAAGATATTTTGTGAAGTTATTTTGAGTAGATGGAATTTTTGAGGCCAGATCAGAGGCAATAGAAGAGAAGTAGTCATTGAACTTTGTGGCAATTTCCGAAGGTTCCGTGATATCATTACCATTGAAATTAAAAACACTAGGAAGATCGCTAGATTTTTTTCTACCTAATAATCCATTTATGACTTTCCAAGTTCCTTTAATATTATTATAAGATTCACTAAATTTGTTTTCATAGTATTTGTTCTTTGTTAATCTAAGAGTGTGGTTTAGTTTGTTCCTATAAACTTTATATTCACGAGTTACCTCGCAATCTTTTTTCGATATGTGCATCTTGTATAATCTATTTTTTTCTCGAATAGAGTGTAGCAAGCATGGGGTTATCCACGGTTTAAGTATTGTAATCTTATGGGTGGTTCTAGTTATTATGGGGAAGCAGTCCTCGTATATATTAGTAAATGTGTCCATGAAAGTATTTAAGGCGCTGTTAGTATCATCATCGTTAAGTACTGGTTGCCAGTCCAAGTTTGTTAGTTTCTCATCGAAAAGTTCTTTTTGAACAGGATTTACTTTTCGGGATTTGAACGTGTTTGTCGACTTACATGTATTGGGTAAAGGCGAAAGACGGTTTGTTGCATGAAAAATAGGAAAATGGTCAGTTATGTCAGATAGCATTATACCAGAACCCAGGTCGTCTTCGTGAAAATTTGTGAATATGTTATCTATTAGAGTCGCTGAATGAGATTTTACTCTGGTGGGTTTTGTAATTTTTGGGAAAAAATAAAATGTTTTCATGGTTTCCAGGAATGTTTTTGATGGGCCATGGTGATTGGTTTTGAAAAGATCAATGTTGAAATCTCCCATTATAATGCATTTTTTATTTTCGGGTTTTAGATTATTTAAGATGGAAAGTAAACTGGTGTTGAAATTGTCAACATTTTGTCCAGGTGGGCGATAAATTAATCCAATAATATATGTGGTTTTACCATCAAAAACTTCAACAAAGATTGATTCATGTTGGTCATGTTCATCAGTGAAAGAGAGATCGTCGCGAATTTTACAGCTGGTGAATATATCGTTAATATAAAGAACAATCCCCCCGCCTTGCTTTGTTTTCCTCGAAAGAGGAAAAGGTTGATAACCAGGGATAGTGTACAGCTTTTCGGTCGAGGGGTCGAGCCAGCTTTCCGAAATTCCAATGAAAGAAAATTTAAAATTCATGTTATGGATGAGTGCAACGACTTCACTGAAGTGTTTTTTTAAGCTTCTTGCATTAACATGTAGGGTCGAGATAGATTTGTTGTCCGAGATGGAATTAGTTCTGATGAACGATTCAAATTGGTCTTCGAAATAGTAATTGGACTGGTGTGATCCGATGTTTCCCCAGTGGGAAAGCTCACCTTCAGTATCGTCTGTCGCATAAGTAGAATTTTCGGAGTAATTAAGCTGTATGGGGTTAAAACACATATATTCAAATCCTTCGAGAAGTCTATCTTTGTCTGGGGCGAGAGTGCAATCAACATCTATATTATAATTATAAAAGGGCAGTTCACTGAGTAAGTTCATGGCTGGATAAGGTAAATTGGAGGTGGAAAGTTACGTAATGTGAAATCTAGTAGTCACTGAATGTAATTATAATAATGACTGAGGGTAGCACGAGGCTGTACTTACTAATCAAACCAGTAGTGGATTTGTGTGGACCTAGGTGACATGTTTTGCTAGAGACGCAATTATAACAAAGAAGTTGAGCATTACTGGTGACAATGAGACAAACCTTTAGACAAAAGAAATTAAAGTAAAACGAAGAAGAGAATGTTACACCTGAATACAGGAGCATATAACAACAGGGTATTTTGCACAGGTGGAACGTGTGCATTTTAGCGCTTTGGGAGGCCAGACTCCCGCTCGGTGGTGAGAGTGACGCTAATTAAACAATACAAACTACGATACACGGGAAAAATAAATTGACAAGATTAAAATTTGGAATCTGAAGTTCTCCGCACGATTCGAAATGATATACATTGTAATTTGAAACAGTGGCATTGAATTGCTGGTGGGATACTACAAAGAAAACAACTGCATGTAGAAGTTTAGAAATTTAGGAACGGTGGGAATACGACCAGTAGTGTGTGTATACTAATTAGTCTCCAAACAACACTGAACAATATATACACTTAGGCAATAGTTTAAATGTGACATTCTCATATAGCTAACTCCCCCCCCCTGCCACACACACATCACAAATCGTATATACACATATTTTATGACAAGAAACTTCAGAGAGAAATATAGTTTCTTTCAAATATACACATCGGCAATATAATGGAAAATAAATATAGCATGGTGTATGTATTGGAGACAATTTTCCTGAAAATGTTAAAAATAAGTCGAAGAAATCATCGAGTGTCGTAAAAAATGAAGTATAGATATGTACAAATGTACAAGATTGAACAAATCACTTAAAGCTTTTACAAGTCAGTGTCAAGTAGTAACTGTTTTGGATGGAAGTTGTGCTGTGTAGATGAATTTTCCAGATTCAGGCTTTATATTCTCTGCCGTCGACAAAGAGTTTCCCACGCGCGAATCTCACTTTTTTGCCTTGCTTGTATAGATCAGCCATCGTTTCACGAAGTTCTGATTTTGCTTTTCTGTCCTCGAAGATAAGATCGTCAGTAACATATATGGGACTGTCTTTTAGCATTGTTTTGGAACGGAGAAGAACCTCTCTGCGCTGTGGTCTGTGAATGAATCGTGCAATGATATGTCGAGTTTTGCCTTCAATTTTCTCTCCAGATCGGTGAACATTCTCCAACACTATGTCGGATAATTTTAACTGATTTTCAATAATATCCTTGATCCGATCATGTGGGATTTCTCCATTTTTTTCTTCAATACCCCCGAACCGTAAATTGAACGACTTGCTATGTCTCTCGTTACTTTTAACCCGTTCTCGTAGCTGATCGTTATCGTAGGTTAACTTACGTACCGATTCATCCAGTTCCTTGACTTTGGCCAATGTTTTCCTCTGTTCTGTTTTCAGCTTCTCAACTTCAGATCCCGTAAATTCCAGGCTAGAAACCATGTCCGTTTGAGCACGTTCAACTTTCACAAGCCTCTCTGTAAAGTTAAGTTGTTCTGTCAGAA